>RJWJ010013076.1:0-40642 GCA_004363605.1 Indri indri
GGCAATTAAAACTCCACTCCTCCATTTTCCCCACTCCCCAATATCTTCTGTTTATCTTGTTTATTTTTTTGTTTATCTTTGCAAAGCCCCCAGGAAAGAACAAGAGGCTATTGTCTTGGCACATTGCAAGGTATGCATCTACTGTTTTGAACCAGCTACCTTTTGAAGTGTTGTGTATTTGATTCAGAAAGGTTGGAGTGAGTTTCATTTCATCCCTAACCCAAGGATGTTGTGAAGATGTCAACTCAAGATTGAGTAATCTGGGTGGTCTGGGGTGAGTCAATTATTTCATATAAGGAGGAATAGCTTTGGGGCAAGGTCTTTGAGGTCCTTCATCACTACGTTCTTTTCTGATTTCCCTTAGTGGAACAACTGCTTCAAACAGCTTATTGAATTTTCCAGTTAAGAGAGATGTTAGGGACTATTGCATGTCATTCCTATCATTTTATGAAAATGGAGGCAAGGGGAGGTGACATACTTTTCCCAAGGCCACACAACTGGTAGTGGCAACTGGAACTAGAATCCAAGTGACACCTTTTATTTCAATCTTTGCCTTCTTTGCCCAGTCAAATAAATGATTTAACAGAGATGGTCACTGAATTAAGCAGTTGTTTTGATTGAACTAGTGTAATAAATTCAGGCTCCTGCAACTAGGGTTCATTTTTTAGTTGAACTACAATGCTGATGAACAGACTTGAAACTGATTAAGTGTTTTAGATTTAATTATTTCTAGATTCCTTAGGCTGCCATGCTTCCATCTGGCTCAACCTCAAAATAAAGAACCCCAGAACATTTTCTTTTTTAAAAAATGCAATTAAGCATGCCATATAAAGTGTATAGTCTTGTGTGATTATAGGAATTTTGCCATTATACCCTCTCAGCCAAAGATGGTTTTATTATGTGGGATTGAATTGAAGTCATGTAAATGGGAAAACAGTATTTTTAAAACACCAAGAAAGAACAACCACTGCAGAGAATGTGATAACACCTACACCACATAAATGTTGGGTTTTGACTAATACGTAATGTTATTTGGAACACAAGATAATGGAATCTCAGAAGGAAATAACAATCAGGACCTTAAAATTTCTCAAACACATCTCAGGGAAAAATGCACCATGAAAAAGGCACACTGGGAATCATCATAAAATATCTAATGGTTTTCTTTCAGTTGTAGGACAAATGAATTTCTGTCAACAAAAATACGAAATAGGATACAAAAGTTGATTTTTTTTTTTTTTTTCTGTAACTCCTGTCCTGGTGTTTTAAAATTCATGAAGTACTTTTTTCATCCATGGCCATAGCAAGGTATAGTGAAATTGATCATGAAATTGGTTAAACAAAGATATTTATAAAAGCCTGTAAAAATTGATGCAAAGAGAGAAAGACCATCAATGTGTTTACCATATAAATCTGCTATGTCTATGTACATATGCTTCTGTTATAGCCACACTGATTGAGTTTTTGTTTAATCTGCTATTTCCAGCAGCAAGTTCATTCCCTGTTTCATGCCAAGTTCTTTTTAGGATTTCCATGTGACTTACATTAGCATTTTTGGCTTCAGAAGTACCTCTAATGAACCATTTACAGTTTTTTTAAGTGTGCTCAAAAAATTAGGCTGTGACAGTTATCCAAAACATAATTTGTTATGCTGTTTAATTATTTAATGTGCTGTTTAAAAATTTAAACGTGGCCTCTGGTTGATTGGTTGATACAGTACCATTAAGGTGGATTTGAAGCTCCTTCAAGACTGTAATTATCTGCTGGGTCCTTCACGGTTCGGATTTATAAATTAGATTGTGTTCTAATAAAATGCTAATTCAAAAATGTCAACGTCCATGTTTTAAAAAGTATTTCTTTAGAATGTTACTAAACACGTACATCTTTAAAAAAATAATTACTAAGCTAAGAAAATTGAGTGAAATATTCTGTTAAAGTGAAAGTGGTCTAATCTACATAGTGTTTCTTTATTATATTTATATGTATTCTCATATATATCCCATTATCAAGTTCTCAAGAAAAGACATGATTCTTTTCTACAAAAGTATTGTTGACTATTATATGGCTCAAATCTTTGCAATAATCATGGGTCTTGAGGAAACCCTATGATAGCGCTCAGTCTTTTTAACAAATGACTGCTGAACATCATGAAAAAACCTCATACCCTTTACAGGAAAAAAATAAAAGTGAATGGTGGCTTTCTCCACAATGTCCTATCAAATTTGCCCCTTATTGAAAAAATTATTAATATTGCGTTTTGTTTTCCAGGAATAACACAAATGAAAATACAATACAGCTTAGATAAATATTTTTTGAAGAGTACTCTGAAGACCTCTGCATTAGAATCCCCTGGAGTACTTGCTTAAAATGCAGATTCTTGGCTATCTCTGACCTACAGACTTAGACAATTCTCTAAACTTTGAAAACCAATGATTAAAATGCTTAGCTGTCTTTTTTTTTTTTTCAGAACGTCTTCCCTGAGCCTCCTCGAGACCAGATTTACTAACCTTTCCCATATTCTTATATTAACTTTACATTGTGATTGTTGCCTAGAGGATAGGACTGTGTCTTATTCACTGTTGTGTTCCCAGAGCTCCGGTGCAGTGACCGATACATGGTGGACCTTTAAGAAACTATCTGTTGAAATAATGGATGAATGAATGGATGGATGCATGACTAATGAGTATAACATAGAACTTTGGCCATAATGAAGCAGAATTGATGATAATCTAATTTCCCAAGTCACAGACAAAGTGATTTTAAATAAAGAGTAATTCCTTCCCTTTCCCACCCCTTATTTCACCACCACTCCAGTAAAGGGTGCCCTTTTAACGATAATTTTCTAATCCATCATCTTCAAAACTGAACTTTCACCTTGGTAGTGATACCAAAGTATGTTTGCAGATCTATAACGACTCATGCCTAATCTTTTGCTAATTCAAATTTAGAACTGAAGTGCTCTGGACCTTTGGCATTGAGATCAAGAATGCTCTTCAGAAAAGGAGTTAAAAATGCCAGATAAGAGAATTTCAGTGCAGTCTAGTGGTTGACTAAGAGTTAAGGGAAATGGGAGAAGCCACAGACACACTGGAAACCTTGTATAATGCTTTGGGGTTAAATCTGGAAATCAGTTAAAATTGTAGTTAAAGAGTTTTAAAAATTTTGGCCAGGCATTCAAGATTAAGGGGAGTACTTTATTTACTTAAATATAGGGTACAATTTGTGTTTAAAAAAAAATCACCCCTTAGAGAGAGAGCATGGAAGGCTAATCTAGGAAAATGACCCCAAGGCAGCTGCCCTCATGATTGTCTCGCAAACCACACCTCTGGTATAAAAAAGGAGCAAAACAGGGGAGCTGTCTAGAACATTTTTTAATTTAAATTATACATTTAGTATAAAGTTCCAGTCTCAGAAGGCAGTAGACCGTGACCGTGTTGAGGTCAGGGACCATGAAAACTTTACCTTTGCCCTTCCCGTTTCTACAAGACAGCTGGCTCATCGCAGAAGCTCCTTGGCCAACGCTTGTTGAATATTGAATAAAAACAAAAGGAAAATGCGCACAAGGCAAAGAATAGAGAGTTTTAAATAGTTGGATTTCTTTCTGTCATTTCATTTTTTTCTTTGGGCATCATAATGAAGTATAGACCTACACCAAAAGTACCTACAGTCAAGTGTAGACACAGGTGGGCATGAGAATTAGATATGGGCAAGACCAGGGCATGGAACCGGAGCATGCAGCGGAAGTGTGGCCACTCGGAAGACAAGTACATTTATCGAGACCAGAAACAAATTTATTTGATTCTGAACAGCTGAGATAATGGCCTGAGGCTTCTCTTCCTTTGCTTCTTAAGGCCTGATTGAGTTGAAGGTTTTTGAGTGGGATCTGAACACTTGGCCAAAGAAGGTTGGTAAGTGGTTAAGAGTACTTAGAGATCAGAGGAGATTTCACAAACTGTTTGGCCTACAGAACCCTCCTCCTTGAGCATACCTCTTAATCTCTCCCAGGAAGGGGAGGCTTCTTGGGTGTATAACATATGTGGTCACACGAGACCCATGTTCACTTGGGTTAATGCTCTATTGTCACCATCTTGAAAATCTTAATAATTTTATTTTAAACTCATGCTTTTCAAGTGAGGTTCCATGGGACAATGGGGTATGCACATAAACAGAGAAGATATGCACAGTATTTGTGTCTGCCACTGCTTGCTACCCCTTTTACATACAGTGTTTGTGCTGCCCCATAAGCACAGAATTCTGGTGGACCCGTGATGCAGGCAAGATCAGCAAGACTGCATGTGCACACAAGATGACATTTAAAACTGAGTAAGCCGAGGATGCTAACAGCTCCAAGAGTCCACACTTTCTGTCTGAACCAGAGTGTGCTTTGGACAGAAAAGAAGACAAGGGGATTCTAACAAATGTCAGCAATTTAGGAATCCTATCATGTCATTTCTTACCCACATGACTTCCCTGTATTAGCCTTGCC
Source organism: Indri indri (assembly GCA_004363605.1). Taxonomy (NCBI): domain Eukaryota; kingdom Metazoa; phylum Chordata; class Mammalia; order Primates; family Indriidae; genus Indri; species Indri indri. The sequence goes on from RJWJ010013076.1 coordinate 4,487, forward strand.
TTCAAGCCAGTATTCTGGGGAATATCGTCTTGGAAAATGCTGGAAAGGAGGAATGCACAGCAGGGAGCTGAAGCTTAAAAGATTCCCTAACCTCCTTCCTAGTCACTGGGCAATCAAAAGGCATTGTGAGTAACCCTGGCAAAGGAAGCAGACCTGGGCTCTGCCCCTTAGCTGTGTGGCGTTGTGAAAGTTGCCTAACCTTTCTGAGCCTCAGTTTCCCCATCTGTGAAGTGGAATAGTAACTTGCATGGGTGTTGTGAGGGATCGACTTAATTTATGCAAAGTTGTCTACACATAGTAAGCTTTCAGTATATGACAGCTATTATTACTTCTATAATTAAAGGTCCTGTTATTTCTAGGACCCATAGGGCTGACCGGATACACGGCAGACTAGGTTTGCCTTTGTGGAAAGATTTGAAAACATACTCGTTTCCTCCTGATGCTTAAAATTCCATGAGCAATCCACTCCTGATTATTCAAATTTTCCTTTCCACAGGGCTATCAGAAAAAAGTATAACACAATACAATTCCGAAGCATTTTGGTGTGAATGTAACAACGAACAGAAGCCATACCTGCAAGAGGAGTTGGACACCTGGAGATGGAGTGAAGGATGTTTCTGAAAGGGAAAAGTAAACCAGAATGAGAGAGTGAGGGAAAGGGACAAGAATCAGCAAAACAAATGTCACCTTCCTGGAAGCTACAAGTTAGACATGTGATCATCAGACTGAGGAAGCTTGAACAGATCTAACATCTTACAGCCCATTGGTGTCAACTTCATATAAAAGAATGGGTTGATTAATGTCAAAGTATCTTTCATAATCTAAGATTTAAAAATTCAGCAAACATTCATTAGAGGTCTGCTCTCTGTATGACATAGCGCTGGGCACATGGAGAGACACAAAAAGGAGTAGGGAAAGATCCCTGCCCTCTAGGAGCTCACAATTTGGAGGAAAGGATTAGATCAACATACCTGCTGTGTATAATGCAGGAAAGAACAAGTGCTGTTGGAAGTATAGAGATCATGAGACACAGGAAAGAGCAGCTATCTTTGTATCTTGAGAGATGTGCACCTTTCTTTTCACACTTCCTATTTCATCCACATCTACATGAACTTTTTGTTTTGCCACATACAGATAATAAGAACTATGTTTTTTTTGCACCTAACACTGTGTCAAACATGGTGCCATAAACATTCACCTATGTCATGCCAGTTAATTCATGTAAATACTGCCAGGATGAGAAAATAGGCTAATAGAAGCTAAAGACTTACTCAAAGTCAGACAGCTAATGGGCATGAAAGTCAGGATTCCAATCGAGGTTATTCTGACTCCAAAGCCCATTCTCTTTTCATTTTACTTCCGTAAGGGCTTACCTGAGGTTCCCCAAAGAGACCATGTGGTTATATCCCTCCATACCTTTTTATCTGGAATGAATAAAGCCTTTATCACCTTGATAGACTCCTATACATAATTTCGAACCCACCTCAGCTATTAACCATATTTTCCCCACGACTTCAGCCCCTCCAAAAAATTAGTAACTCCCTATTCTATGCTACCAGGTATCTCCTGTATGTTCTACTATTATTCTACTTATATTGTAGAGGAATTTTTTAGTTTTGGCATCACTTTTAGGCAGTGACCTCCTTGAGTGAAGGGCCACAACTTTCCTGTTTTTGTATATTTATTATAGCACATGATAGGAGCTCAGCAATTTTTTGCTGAAACACACTGAATTAGATACTCAGAGAAATCAATCTTGGCTAAGGCTGTATTGCAAGGTTCAGCATGCATGTTCTCTAATGGACAATATACTCAGATGAATGGGCACAGCTATGTTCTAATAAGACTTTATTTACAAAAATAGGCTGGCAGGCCAGATCTGGCCCTCAGGGGTTTGCCAACCCCTCATGTATGGTATGCCAATAAGCTGAGGTTAGGCGTGGGAATAGAGAAGCCCTTCTAAGCAGGAAAAAACAGCACATGCAAATGCCAGTTGGCAGTGTATGTTCAAAGAAAAACACAAACTAGCCAAGCTGGTTCATGGTATATGTAGCAAGAGAGTAATAATAGATAAAATGGGGAAAGTGGGGCAAGAGGATGGAGGACCTCAAATGCCAGAGTAAGGAGTCTATTCTAATTCCAGTAGGTGTAGGAGTGCCATTGAAGTTCTCGAGCAGATGAATAACCTGAGTAACAGTTAATGCCCATCAGATACAGTGGAGGCACGTAGATCCTATAGGTTTTTAATAACCTAATCATAAAAACAACAACAGTAAAAATGGAAAGACCTGGGCAAACATGAGAGCAACAGAGGCAAAATTGGCAGGACTTGGTGATTGGTTTTGCATGTTGTTGTAGAGAGAACAAAAGATGGCACTGAGTTACCAGCCCGATGCCTGGGAACATGGAAGACCCAGTAATAGAACCAGGAAAGGCAAGCGAAGGGGTTGGTTTCAGAAAAAAAAAAAAAAAGATGATAAATTTGTTTCAGACATGTTAAGTCTGATTTTAATACTTGTTTTGCCTGGTCAAAGCCCAAGTTGAAATACTGTAACTAATGACAGCATTCCTTTCCAAAAGTGGATTAAAATACTCTGCCATTTGGCAGGGGAAAGGCTTTTAAATTCTTTTTTAAAATATACCTTTCCATGATGTTTCATTTTTGTTTAATTTTTATTTTAAGCTGCACTTGTCCTAACAACTGAAGAACACTTAGGAAGTTCCCTCTCCTTCCCTGGGTCTTTTAATTGTCCAGTCACATGCTGTGTAAGTCTAAACCAATCACTTGAGGTTTCCACTTCCTCCATAAAATGGGACAAATTAATTGTCACAGCAGGATTTGGGCTGTTCCTTATGAACTGTGGTTACTAAGTAGAGTCAGTGCACAACCTAACAAAAAGAACATAAAACCCTAAATGTCCAGCTAGAGGGACAACTGAATTCTGATCATAAAGTGTGTCCTGAAGGAAAACTGATGTGGCACATAGAGATTGAGGTTAGAAACTTACAAGTTCTTAGTCAGGTTACCAAATCTTGGTAAGAAAAACCTGAGAGGTGAGTCAGAGTGACTAAGTCAAATCACACGATTGAGAGTCGCATAAAGAAAGTAGCTCAGGTTGAAGATACAGATTAGCAGAAGGGAGAGTGGCTGGGTCCTAACTGCTTGTGATTGACCAGGAAGTGTATTCAAACCCAGAAATGTGCTTAGAGTTCTTAATGCCAGGCAAGGCAGAGTTTGTTTTGTAAACAACTCAACACAATTGAAAACTACACTCAACTCCTTGTAGTATTAAAAACATTTTTTAAAAAGGTCCTAAAAAGACGATCAAATCAGAACTAACAAGAAAAACTTGCAAATAAAAATCATGCCACAATCTGAATAAAGTCTGTAGCTGAATTCATTGCATGATACCAATGATAATTTCTCAGTTCTGACTAATGTGGCGTGGTTAGGTAAGATGTTAACACTAGAGGAAGCTGAGTGGAGAGTATATGGGATCTGTACTATGATAGCAACTTTTCAGCCTCGTCTAAAATTATTCCAAAATAAAAACCTTAAAATTTAGAAAATGAAGTTACCTCATTGAAAAATTTGTTATTGCTTAAGATGGTTTTTCCTCAAGAGAGAGTGAAATAACTCAATTGCCCAGGGCACATACGTAGGAATGGATGGACCTTCGTTCTAAGCCTGGCTCTGTTATTTACTAGCTGTGTGACTTGGAGACAGTTTGTTTAACTTCTTTAAGCATCTATTTATTTTACGTACAAAATGAGTACACTAATGGTACTCTTATAAAATTATCTGGAGTGCTTTGTACATTGCCTGGCACATGGATGGTGCTAAATGAATGTAATAGTTATTAACAGTAAAGTGTTGATTCACGTTTGTTGTGCGTGTGTGTGTGTGTGTGTGTGTGTGTGTGTGTGTGTGTGTGTACAGGCAAAGCTGAGTATGTGGTACCTAGACTATTTCATCACTGCCCAAATGAAACAATTTGACTTGTTTTGCTGTGCTTTGGGTTCACAAATAGAAGACTTGTTCCAATCTTCTCTCAGAAATAGGATTTTCAACTCAGCTACTCTTTTATGTTAAAGTAAGCACCGTAACCAGATGGTCCCTGTTCTGGAGTTCCAGAATGACATTAAAAATGAGTGGGCAGAGGGATTTTATTAGTCATTTGTTGGCTTTGCAGCAGCCATTTCCATGAAATTACAGGACAATGATAAAATTAAAGCAGCTTATGCTGGGCTTTGGAAAGCTGGTCCCAATGTCTGCAAATAGTCATAGGTCAGGAATGTAAAACAGGAGCAATAAATCGGAGAATTATTGACTGATGATCCCAGGTCCCTTTGGTGGAGAAGCCAAGACCTCTGAGGAGCTTGGCCCAAGAAAAATAGGCCAAAGACAGGAAATACTGCCCTGCTGAAGAAGGCCTGCAACACCTCAGCTTTCTGGTTAGCATCGTGCCTCCAGTGGAAGGGAGGTACCTCCCAATGGGCTGTTGGAAACTTCCCAGCAACTGTATCTAAAAGATGAAGAGAAACTTGGAATCAAACCTGGGACCTTAAGTCAACCCATCCACGTAGCGGCTCCTGTCTTCAAGTCCTCCTTGGCCTGCCAGTCCCCTGGGTAGACCTCATTACCTTGTATCTCCCTTCTCGGTCCCCTACTGTTCTCCTATACAGCCACCTTCTCACCGCTTACAACCTTTCCCCACCAGCCTACCCTCCAGCGCAGGATCTCAAAAGGTAACGTTGTGAAACAAATAAATATTGTGGCTTAAAGATTCAAAACCTGAGTTCTACTCCTAATTCTACCACCTGCTGGGATGGGAAAGAGACTGAACATGTCCCACAGTCTCAGGTTTTTCACATTTATTAGCTTCCTTTTGCATTAAAAACAGCAATAATAAGTTCCATATTTGGTCTACATCTACAGAGGGTTTTTGTGAGGTTTAAATGAAACGTATTAAAAAATGCACCTACTAGACATTCAACAGACATTGATTTCCTTCCCCCTTCTGTCCACTGGAACTGTTTCCTGAAGTTTCAGGAAAATATCCAGGGATCGGCAGTATAATTTCCACTGCCATTGGCCTGATTTTGGCCTTGCAGATAATACAATGAAAAGCAAAATGTCTTAGAATTCCAAGAAACATTGTATGTCAATATTTAATTATACCGTAGACTTCATATGTGGATGATGCCTTTTGAGATTTTTAAAAGCCAAGTGAATTTCAAGCTTGGATTGCCTGCTCTCTCTAAGCCCAGATTTCTGATAGCAACTGATTTTGATTGTTACACCAAGGATATGTAAGAAGTAATTAGTTAATTGGATGACCTTCTTTCTTAATACCCATGTGATACTTGCTTGGATGAATTTGCGTACTCTCTCCACTTGTATTTTTACTCTAAATCCATTGAGAAGAGAATAGTGAAAGCTTCTTACACAGATCTTATATCTCCGTGAAATCTTTTATGAATATTTCCAGTATATGCACCCACTTTTCCCAAAGAAGAAACAGAGGTGATCAGAATCTAATTCTCCAAAACATGATTCATTTCTTCAATAGCTCTTGAAATTCTTAATGATAATAGAGAAGCTGCTTTTGAGGTTTTTCTTTCTGTTCTTTCTTTTTTTTCCTGAGAATGAAAGGGAAAGGAAGACCATTTGCAAGTGACTGAAAGGTTGTATTAACTTTTAAAATTGCCTTACCTTTAAAGTTTCAAGTTTGATACTTAATCACCTTCGGTTCCAAAGCAGAAAAGGCCAGTCAGCTGCATCCACTCACATAGCCAGCGTGCTGTGGATTCAGAGGAACTGTCGGCTTTTATGGGGTGATTTCAGCCTGGTGCTTCCTATCTCTCTTCACGCTTTGGATTTACGAAATCAATGTCAATTGAGAAGGCTAGTAAACAGTTGCAGCAAGTAAGAGCTAAATTCAGTGTGTGGTAAATGAAAAATTGTTCCACAAGGAGAAGAAAGAATAGAAGGAAGCCATAAAAGCACAGTAGGAGAAGAGATAATCATGACTCCAGGGAGGCAGCGTAGTGCAGTGGTCAGAGCACAAATGCCCTTGGTTCTCAACCCAGAGCTACCCATGTCAGCTTGTGATTTTAAGGAGTTGCTTAACCTCTCTGTGCCTTAATTTTCTTACCTATAGCAGAGACAATGTGATAATGTTATCTGTCTATTAAGGTTGCTATAAGAATTAACTTAGTGTCTACCGCATAATAAGTACCATGTACATCTTTTTTAAACAAATAAAAATAATAATGGCATAGTGAATACAGGAAACCATGCATTTGTAAAACCCATGGAAATGTATAGCCTAAACAGTGAACCTTGATATATGTAAATTTAAAGAAAATCGTTTAGGAGGTTGGATGGAATGCAGAATATGAGAAAACAACCTAGCTGTATTACAACTGTATGAAACAACCTCACTGAAGGGTGTGGGGGGAAAGATGCTGAACTAAGTGACTTTGGAAATAAGTGGAGTCTGTAAGACTAAAGGCAAAAGAAACTGTACATAAGCACTGCTCTATTTGATAGAGTTAAGTATTGGTTAACAATTCTGACGCCTTATACATGAACAGAGGAATGAAACAATTAGGTGAATGGATGGCAGGGGTTTGGGGTCATGTTTCTCCAAGTCGGGAGCTTACAGATAAGCAAGGGAAGGAGGCTGGAATGATCTATGTAGTAATGGATCGGAGTTGGAGATACTAGTATGAACTCATGTTTAGGTTAATATAGATAATTACATATAGAAATATTCATAGATATGCGTATATGCATTAGCTAGTACGCACACATCTGTTTTCTTGTTCTATTATATCAGCCGAGAGGGCCCACAAGCAATAAAACGCAGCAAGAGTGAGCACACCCAGCACCCAGATCTTGGTTTCTAATGTCATTTTCCAATACAAGGAATGAGGGTTTCTTGGAGAAATGGCTGGTTCAGGACTAGGACAAGAAATGCACAAGCAGAGCTTGAAGCATCTTCTCATTCCAGAAAGTAGAGAAATGGTCAAAACAAACAAACAAACAAACAAACAAACAAGCAAAACACCACACCAACAAAACACATTAACGGGAATATGTCAACGGGACACAAGAGCTAACTGATAGAGCTCCCAATGGCCAAAGCTGCAACAACTGGGTCAACTAAAATAAAGTAGTATTGGGTTATTGCCAAAAATATTAAATAAATGTTCATTTGTCCATAGTGATACAAATTGGAAAAATAAACGGGGGAAGGGGAGGAGAAGGGAATACATAAATCACCCATGCAGACTTCCAAATAATTTATGTAGACACTCTGCCCTTAAGGATGTAGAGCATAACTCCCCACTGCGTAAGTGTGGGTGGTGCATAGATAGTGACTTCTTTCCAAAGAGTACAGTTTGGAAAGAGGGGAAAAAAGAGTACCTGACAAATACCACCTTAGCAAGACGATCAAGGGTTAACATCAAGAATGATGTCATGCTGATAGCACGTATCCTTGATATGATATGATGAAAAAGGCACTTTACCTCCCTGGCCTTCCTCTCAAAACCCACAATCCCAACATAATCATGATGAAAACAACAAACACATCCCAACTGAGGGACATTCTACAAAATGCTTGACTGGTGCTCCACAAAACTGTCAAGGTCATGAAAATCATGGGAAGTCTGAGTAACTGTAACAACCCAGAGAAGCCCAAGTAAACATGATGACTAAATATAATCTTGGATGAGATCCTGGAACACAAAAATGCCATTAGATAAAAACTAAAAAAGTCTGAGTGAAGTATGGACTTTAGTTAATAATAATGTACCAATATTGGTTTATTAACTGCAACAGGCCGGGAGTGGTGGCTCACGCCAATAATCCTAGCACTTTGGAAGGTGAGGCTGGAGGATCGCTTGAGGCCAGGAGTTAGAGACCAGCCTGAGCAAGAGCGAGACCCCCTCTCTACAAAAAATAGAAAAATTAGCTGGGCATGGTGGCACGTGCCTGTAGTCCCAGCTATTCGGTAGGCTCAGACAGGAGGATCGCTTGAGGCCAGGAGTTGGAGGTGCAGTGAGCTACGATGACGCCACTGCACTCTAGCCCAGGTGACAGAGTGAGGCCCCATCTCAAAAAAAAAAACCTGAAAATTAAAAAATTGTAATGTACCACACTATGTACCATACAAATTTAAGAAGATAACAGGAGACACTGAATATGGGGTAAGTAGCCCCCCTGTATTCGCAGTTTTGCTTTCTGTGGTTTCAGATACTCATGGTCAACTGTGGTCCAAAAATATTACAGTATTTTGAGAGAGAGAGAGAGAGAGAGAGAGAGACCACATTCACATGATTTTCATTACAGTATGTAATCATATAATTGTTCTATTTTATTATCAGTTATTGTTGTTAATCTCTTCTGTCCATAATGTACAAATTAAACTTTATCATAGGTATATATGTATAGGAAAAAACATAGTATATGGAGGGTTCGGTACTATCTGTGGTTTGAGGCATCCACTGGACACCCTGGAATGCATCCCCAGTGGATAAGGGCAGGCGACTGTATATGGTTACTCTGTACTATCTCCACAATTTTTCTGTAAATCTAAAACTGTTCTAAAATGCAAAGTTAACTTAAAATAATAACAAATGATTACCATTTATTAAGTACCCATAAGATGATAGTGACTTCTCGTGCATTGACTTTATTACCCCAAAATAACTGGTACCAGAAAAATGCCACTTATCATAAATTGATCAAAAACAGGGTCTTGAATTTCATAGTAAGTAGTGAAAAATTTATTAGACGTTCATTTTGAAAAAGGAAAATAAAACTATTAAAGTTACTTTATTAAAATATACATTTTTAAAAAGTATGTGATAGATGCATAATTATGCAGGAATTCTTAGCACTAACAAGGAGCAAGTCAACTCAGGGTTTTTGGGGTGTTTTTTTGTATAATTCTTGCAAACAAAATATATGATGGCATGAGATGATGTCTTTTTCTTTATGGTATGATACCAGAGGATTTTTTACAAAAAAATATTTTATATCTTGCTCCATTTTCCCAATGTTTCTCTTAATTCTCTAATGTTCGAATCATTCTTTGAAACAATGTCTCAGTGAGTTATATGTCCTCTGCAGCACCGAAAATTAGTGCCTTGTATTTAGTCAAGCTCAGTTTCTCCATTTATAAATTAGGGAAGAATAATAAAACCTGCCATTCCTACCTCATGGGATTATTGTGAGAACTCCCAGGGTCATGAGTTCCATTGGCACTTTTCTGGTCTTTCAGGAAAATAGCAATACCTCTGCTTCATAAGCCACAGCAGAGAGTAACTAAAACTTCAACTCTTTCCAATAGATTAGGTTTGTCGATACATTTCAACCAGCATGGCAATATCAATCTACAGGCTGTGACTTCTGAGATGCAGTGTTGACAAGAATTCTGAGACTATACCTAGGACCAGTGGGACAGACTGCCATGATGGGTTAGAAATGTCTGCCATGGCTTTGGGGTCAGGAACTGGTGATATGTGATCTACAGTCTCTAAGTATGGCCACCAGCAATTCCTCAGCCCTGTATGCATATGCTACTCCTCAAAAGAAGAGGAAAAGTTGATTTCTTTTCCCTTTGAATCTGGGCTGGCCTCCTTGTGACTTGCTTTGACAAACCCAAATTGGCAGAAGTAATTTGGAATTTCTGAAGCTATTCTTTGGAATGGGTCAGCAGTTACGGCTTCCTTTCTTTTAGAAACCAGCTGCCATCTAAAAAGTCTGATTAACCTGAGACCACCATGTTGTAAGGGAGCCCAAGCTAGTCATGTGAGAAGCTGGGTGGGGGGAGGGGAACTATGCAGAAGATCACTGAGGTACCAGTCATATGAGTGAAGCCTTATTGGACCTTCAGGCCCAATCCAGCTACCTGTCGAATAACTTATGTGGAGCCGAAGAGCCAGCCAGCTGAGCCCTGACCAAATTCCTGACTCACAGAATGATGGAAAATAGTAAATCATCATTGTTTTAAGCCCTTGGGTATTGGGATGGTGTGTTACACAGCTATAGGCAATTAACTCATAGTAGATGGGACAGAGTTTTGCCATTTCTATATTAAAGTGTACTGGCTAGCTCCTGGGCCCCTATTCCAGATAATCTTATTCAATTGGTCAGGGATTGGGCCCAGGGACTGGTATATTTTAAAAGCTCTTCATTAGATTATCACATAGAAATAAGTTTCAGAATCATTGGTCTAGCCAGAATCATAAGTGCTACACACTGAGTTAGAAAGTCAAGCTGAGCTGAAACACAGCCATAAGACTTTAGCAAGTCATTATTCAATCTGGGATTAGCAAGATAAACAAAATAAAACAAAAATTCCCCCTTAACAGTCATCTACAACATGCCACATTAGGTCATGCAAGCTGCAGGAAGATAAATAAAGAAGACCACAGCAATCAGAGACAAATGAGTAAACAGGTGAATAAAAGAACACTGTTCTTGATTTTTCCTAAGCAAAACAGTAGCAATTAACCCCCAGATTCGGGCCCAGTATTTCTTCAGTTGCTGTTGCTTAATTAGCCTTACAATCAAAATAAAACATTGCTTTATTTTGGCCAAGATTTTTAGGACTGTATTTTGTGCTTCATATCCCGTTTTCAACTAACATTTGGATAACAAAAGGGTTTGACAGTTTTTTGTGAAAGCGTGAGAGAAAGTAGTTTAAGATTCTCAGATGTGTGGAGTGCTATTTGGTATTTTCGTATTACACTAGCAAGTCATTAAGGAGATATGTATGCCAAGCCACACTACCAATTTCCAGATATTGACTCTAACCAGGGTGTCAATATTCTAGTCACATCAGCAGAGTTTAACCTCAACTAATGTCTACTGACACATGACACTTGGCCTGCCCTTTAAGCCATTTATATCTTTGCTTTAGGCAAAATGCATTCTGTCTGTGTTGATATATGATTGTCAAGTACTTGAATCTAAAACTCTAGACTTAGCAGAACTCAAAAAAAAAAGAAAGAAAGAAAAAAAGGGAAAGAAAGAAAAAGACAGTGCTGGTTTTCATTGGAGGCATGTCTGCCTTTGAAGCTTCATATTACAGACGTTGAAATGAGAGTCTCCTGTGTTTTTGATTATAATGGTTGCTACGTGGCCCTCGAGTTTTCCAGGGCACCTCACATATGACCACGTGTGAAGTTGGCTGAATAGCACTGATTAGTGAATGAATATGACATAGAAAAGCCTAGAGGTCTTTCAGCCTCCAGCCACTGTCCGGGAGAGGGAAGAGCATCCCCTGGGCTGGGCACATTCAGCCTTTGCATGTGTTAATATGAAATACTTTCATCGCTCCAATTTCCACTCATGTGGATTTTTCCTGGCTCCAACTCAGTGACCTAATTCTCTCATTTTCCCCCCTCTGAGAACATACTTTTTCTTAAGTTATTTTTTTCTCTGAAATCCACACCAACCTCCTCCCCTTCCCTTTTGATTTCTTATTCAGCCTGGAAACTACCTCACCGTTTGTAATTAGCCTGAGTACTTGTGGAGGTGGGGGGAGGGAGAAGGGCTCTCCTCAGGAAATAGCTGGAATAAAGCAAGATTCCTTCTTCTAAGAGTAAGGAAGAGAAAACCAGGCCCACGTACGCTGATTAGATCTTCCTTTGCTTTTTTTCCTCTATTGTAAAGCACCAAACTCTGATGAGGACTCATTCTTTGTGTTATTTTAAAACCTTAATTGACCCATGCTGCACATTCTCAGCTTGTTAGGCAGGATCTTCTCTCTAATATACTCTCGTGGAGCAAATGAAGAGCAGAAATATCCAATTTTTAAATGTCAGGTTAGCAGCTGTCTATGTTTTTTTTTTTTTTTTTTCCTATCTCCATCTTTTCTGGGTGTCTGTGCTAATTTGTCTAGAGTTGTGTGAAAAAGGTTTGCATTTCATTCCTATTAATGTCATCTTCAGCTAATTTTGCAATGCGTTAGTGGGTCCATTAGGTCCTTAAAAATATTATTTATACTAAAGAATTTTAATGTCTTTTATGTTTTGTATAAATTGATTTTTCTCAATAATAGTAGCTGTGATCCATGCTGTATACTCTGTTTGGTGTCTTAATTTTATTATCTTAATTAGTCAGCACAATAACCATGAAAGTAGTTATTGATATCTCCATTTTACAGATGAAAAAATCTGAAGCTTGGAGTTAAGTATAATAACTTGCCCAAGGGAGCAGTGTGGCTGTCAGACCTGAGATTGAAACCCAGGGCTCTTTAGCTCTAAGCCTTTATATTAACCACTATACAAACTGCTTCTCAAAACACATGCACTACCAGTTTGAAATTTTTGAAGAAAGAGAGAAAGAGAGGAAAGATGAAATAAAAGAACAAGGAAAGAAAGGAAAAGAAAGAGAGCATTTCCTACTCATGCACAGCCTGTAGATAACAGTGGGGAGAAAGGAAGGATGCTGCTCAGAACTGTTTACACCTGAAGAAAGGAAGGACAGAGAACACCCCGGTTTGCAGACAGCCAGAAGATATTGACTTCTCTCTTTTAGTAGAGAAAGCATAAAATTCTAGTCTCCTAACAAATAAAATTTCTTAAACTTTCCCTTTCCCTTGACCCTTTAATAAGTATAAAAATAAGAAGAAATATAAAAGAACAGAAGCCTACTTTATCCGTGTTTACACAACCTCCCACTGTGTGCTAAGACCATAATATTTCATTCCCTTTTATATACTTTTGTATATTTTTCAAATTCTAAAATGGGTATCTATATAGCCATAGTTGTTAGGTACCAATTAAAAATCTCTGTTGATTTGCATTAGCTTATCAAAATTGATAATGATAACGTGCACTTGCCTTTTGATTGCTTTGTTGACAGGTACTCTCTTTAGACCAAAGGCTCCTGATTAAACAGCCTGTCATACTGACACCTAGGGCAGCAGGAAACTTCTGTCTGCCTGGCACCAGGTGTTTCTTTTGTGTGTCGAAAAGACAACTGTGGTTGCAATCTCTTGGCCATATGATTGACAAAGCTCCATGATGTTTTCAAGGGCTGAGTTTCCAGAGCCATGATGGCAGAAAGTTGGCTGGCTGGCTGGAATGTCAACTCTAGGACAAGCACGGGTGAAATTATAGGAGACCATGATTACTGGCCAATGGACACTCAGCAATCTATGGGAAATGTAATTTCATTTTACCTTTGAAGTTCATGTTAAGAAGATTGTTCACTTTAGTGGCAATGGCACTGAGATATTTTCATAATTTTTCATAGCTTAAGGGCTTTTTATGGTGCATTAAGTATCTATGGTGTTTAAATAACACTTCAACCTATTAAATCTATGGCCCACAAAATAAGAAGCTCGAACAGCACAAAAGAATAATTCATAGTAGTTTTCTATATAAGGTTATTTCTCTGTAAAACAGAAAAAAAATCTGCCCTTTATGTAAAAAGCAGATTTTTGAGTCCTTGAGATCATTTGGCAAGTGGAATGCGAAGGGAAAAAATATTCAACTGCCTCTACCTAATTTCTTCTATTGCACGTGTATTTTTGGTTTCTTACAGCAAATATGTCTAGATTTGTCTATGGTGTTACATAGTCAAGACATTAAGAGTCATTGCCTTAGAATTCATGACTTCTTACTTTCCATGCCAAAGTTTGACCACACCTGTATGTTTAATACCCAGAAAGAGACCTTCTCTTTGCAATAAAAATATCTTCAACCTGGAGGGCTCTAATTTTGCTTGGCTTTGGTCTCATGAAATGACTCACCTAACACTTATAAAGACTTCTCCACATATTGAATAAATCAGATCCCTAATTTGCAGTAACTAACTGCACTAACTAACCCTCACTCAGAGATGGAAGGATTGCAATTTTTACCCTCTGAAATAAAGCTACATTTTTAAAACAGACCCTTAGAAAATCATCATTTGACTTCTGGACACAGTGTTTCGGACCTCAGTATTAGTTACATTGAGCAGTATAACCAGAATGTCACTTGAATTATTATGCAATAATTTGTGTTTCTGTGTCTTAATAATCATGGCTCCAAGGATTGAATGCTCAAATAATCATTGCAACAAAGAAGGAATTAATCAATCCAATGCTACTCCTATCCCAAAGTAACTCACTGTAGTGATTCTCATTTTAAAGATATAATCTTTAAAAAAAAGATAGGCAATAGGAATATTGGAATTTTCTTACAATGATGGTGAGTTGGTAAACTTGGAGCCTCAAAAAGGAAGCAGAGATATAAATTTTGTGAAATCTTATACCAAGGTCATACAGTCTGCAGAATGAAGGCAGATTTCCTTACCGCTCCAGAGCTTCACTGTCCTTGTTAGCAAAATTGACTGGTTCAGCTGAGTGAGTTCACTATATACTATAAAGGATAATATATGTATAATTTAAAGACAGACAAATGAAATAATTGGGGTATAATCTTAAATATCTATAGTGTCACAACACTATACAACCTCAGATAGTACTCATTCCCCTCTTAAAAATTCTGCTTATTAATATTAATATCTTAATCTTAATATTCTTCTAGTCTAAATGGTACTCATAGTCCTTTATAGGAAACTTTATTTCTGAGATTATACTTTCATATTCATTTAACAAACATTTAATGAGAATTTACTATCTGCCTGGTGTTGTGCTGTGTAAAGAATGATGATGAATAGAACATGGCTTAGCATTTAAATCACTCACAATTAGTTCATGAGATAGAAGTATAAGCCAATATTTATAATTGTGAAAAAATGTTATCATAGAGTATAAAGTGTTTGGAGATCCCAGAAGGAAGCTACCATTTGGGCCTTTCTCGTTTTCTGTTATGTACACTCTACACAGGCTTTTATCTTTATCACTTCCCAAACTGTTCTTGTCAAAGTCAGCGATGGCTCCCATGTTGCCAAATCTGGGTTATGTCTCCGTCCTTGTCTTGCTCAATATGTGAGCAGTATTTCACACAATTGCTCATTTCCTCCTTCTTGAGAGGCTTTCTTCACTTAGCTCCTGGGAGGTCACCCTTTCTTACTTCATTTCCTGTCTCACTGGTCACTCTTTTTAAGTTTTTATGGTTTTTGTTGTTGGCTCTTCTTTGTCCTCCTACTTTCAAAACATTTGAGTGTCCCAGAGTACAGGCCCTGATCTCTCCTCTTCTCATTTCTCTCAAGCAATTCTACCTCATTTCATGGCTTTAAATATCGCCAACTGCAGAGAACTCCCAAATATCCACCTCTGCCCATGACAGCGCCACTGAACTCCAATGCACATATTTAACTGCCTACTTAACGTTTCCACTGAGAGGTCCAACAGGCATTTCAAACATAGCATGATAAGAAAACAAATCTTAATTATTTCTACTCAATATGTTTCTTCTACAAACTTCACCATTGCAATAAATGGAAACTTTATTCTTCTAGTTGTTCAGGTCAAAACTTTGGGTGTTATCCTTGGCTCCATATTTCCTTCACAGAGTACTTTTCAGCTCTGCGTTCAAAATATATTCAGAATCTGATCACTCTTAACCCGTCTACTCTGATCACCCTGGACAACATTTGTCACCTGGATTATTTCAACAGTCTGTTATCAGGTCTCTTGGCCTTGACTTTTGCCTCCCTACACTCTGTACTTCAAATGGCTACCAGAATAATCCCATTAAGATATAAAGCAGATCATAACATTCTTCTATCTTTCAGTGGTTTGCAATGTCATTCAGGATAAAAACCAAAGCCCTTTCCATGGCTTGCAAAGCCCTGCAAAATCTTGCCCACAGCTACCTCTTTGGTCTCATCTTCCACTCATTCACTGCACTCCAACTAGACTTTCATGTCCTCCAATATACAAAGAATGCTCTACCGCATGCACTTTGCACTTGCTGTTCCTTCTGCCTGGAATAATTTCCCAAACCCCCACAGCCACATAACTTGAACTCGTGCTTTGTATTTATCTGTACTCCCATATCACCTCATCAATGGTCTTCCCTGACCACTCATAAATAACACAGACATCCCCTTACCCTGCCTTATTTTCCTTCATCCTACTTACACCTGGAATGTATGTTTTTGTTTGCTACTTGTTTATTGTCTACTTGCCTCCACTGGAATCTAAATTCTATCACAATAGAAAATGTCATCTGCTTTTTTCACTGTTGTATCTCTATATCCTAGGACAGTATCTGGCCCATAATAATCTTTAAGGAAAAAAATATATTTTAATCAATTAATTTATTTGAGCTAGGGGAAAAGGACAAAAGCTCCAAGGCAGAGGAAACTAGCACCTACGAGGTAATAAATTTGGTCTATCTCAAATAGGAGTTGGCAAAGTACAGCCTGGGGGTCAAATCCAGATGGCTGCCTGTTTTGGTAAATAAAGTTTTATTGCAACATTGCCATGCTCATTTATTTATGTATTATCTATGACTGTTTTTTTTCTACAACAGCAGAATTGAATAGTTGTGACACAAACCACATGGGCTGCAAACCTAAAATATTTACTATGTGGTTCTCTTTTTATAGAAAAAGTTTACCAGTCCTTTGTCTGGAGGGTAGAAGTCATGGCAAGGATCGTGGGGAGATAGAAGAGTAGGTGAGGCTAAGCTGGAGAGATGTACATTTGTTTAGATTGCATATGTAGGCCAAGAAAGAACGAGCTAGTCCATGACCACTAGGCAAGAAAATCTTCGAAAGGTAGGAACTATGTCTAATACAATTTTTATATAAAAAGGTTCTGTGATATTTAAGCCAGAGTGCTATGATATTTAAGTCAGTCATTTCAGTGTCACCTTTTGCAAGGACCCAAACCTTAGTGTCACTGTCATGTCTGGGATTAGCTGTTGAAGTAGTAACCAAAAAATGGTGAAAAGCTTCCCTCACCCTCCCATGTTAGATGTTGGTTTGGAAATTCTCTATCTCTTATGGTGAGTCTGGTCCAATAGATTCCCTTCTAGTCTATAAACATGTGACCTGGGTTCATCTCAAGAGCCTCAGAAACCTGGATTGGTTCCAGGGTCACCCAGAAACTGGATCTCCTCAGATCTGTTGGTCCTCCTTTAGAAAGCTCCTAAAGCTTCTGAATTTGAAAAAACTTCTGAATTATTTCTATATAAGATGACAAGCAAAACTCTAAATTTTCTGTGGTTTGACAGTTTATCAGACTTTTTCCAAGTTCTCTAACCCATGTGGATCAGTTTTTCACTTTACTGTTGGGCAAGGTCAAAAGATTGCTGATCCATCTTGCTTTCACTCAGATTGGATTTCACAATAAAGCAGTCTTTCTCCTGGTGTCTCTGGCTCTCAGAATTTTGACTCCAGCCAGACCCTAAGTAAGGGAAGGAGTAAAATTTAAAAGGAAAAAAAGAGAGAGAGACGGAGACAGAGACAGAGAGAAAAAATGTGTTCTGAATTTCACAGAACAAAGTGGAGCTCTGGCTTGTGGTTGAGTTTGAGAGTAGATGCCTCAGCCCTCTTCCCTCTGAGAATGCAGTGGGGAAATCTGGTCTGCTTCAGTGAAGCTGTGGCATTTGGGTTTAATCTGATAGATCCCAATGTGCCTACTTTGATTTAGGACTCGGTTTTGGCCTGACGATTGTGCCCAGCCCTCAAGTGTGTATAAACAGGGGAAGCCAAGTTTCCACTTGTATATTCTGACTCATTCAACTAGAAGTCCATTGCCCTTGAAATAGTTCATGTTGTTTATTGGCTTCTTCCTTTAAAAATTCAAAATATGGGTTAACTGAAAATTGGTAGGTGATCATCTGAAGGAGGAAGTGGAAAATTCCAAAGCAGAGAACAGTTCAGCCCTGAGCAAAAGAAGCAAAACTTTGATTTCTCCTGTAGCCTTTAGGACTCACACTTTCTCCTGACTTTTCAGCAGATCAGAGGGATTTTTTTTTTTTATTGGTTTAATATGCTACTTCAATTTTCAGGAAGGAGCTAGATTAAGCTTTATACACATTATCTGCCTGGGATGTGATGAATTAATTGCAGGCTTCATTTTGCAGGAGTTGGTATCAATGGATGGGGTGCTTGCTCAGCCCTTTTGAAAGTATGGAGCAGGCAGAGGTGGCTCCAATAATTACATTAAGACCGTGGATACACACTTGCCTTGGGGATTTGGAGTTGGGCTTAATCAAATCTGGATTCGACATTTCACAGCCCACATCAAAGATTTCTACAAAGGAAGATCAGAGCACTGCCAGCTCTTGCTCTTCCTTAACATCTCTTCCTGAGTAACTGACCAGTCCTTGTGCTAATCTTGCTGATGCTCTGGCTACATTTCTGCTCTGCTGCACAGCTCTCAAAGCTTCTGTAGGCTTTCTTTTCTTCCAGTCAGTGAGAAAGTGTTTATGAAGTGCCTGTCCTGCACCAGGGCCCTGGGCTAGGATCTGGGATAGATCTATAGTGAATAAGAGTGGATCCTGCATTCCTGTATTCTTAAAGGTTATACACAGCAGGAGCTGCAGAAGCTTAACCTGTGGCTCAAAAGCAATGCACTGTTTTTATTTATTCATTACCTACCATGTGCCAGGTAGAGGTTTTACAAAGGAGACAAATAAATAAACTCCTCCATTGAGGAGTTTAAAGTTCAGTGCAGTGGTTCTCAAACTTTACTGCACTCAGAGGCCCCAGGAATGACGGGGACAAGACATTTGTATTGTTCATAGGCAGGTATTTCTGAAGCAATGGTTCTTTGGACCATATTTTGAGAAATACTGATAAAAGTAGAAGTGATGTAAACAAATAGTTGCTTAAATAGCATAATAACTGCACCTGTCACAGTGGAGGCTCAAAGGTGAAAGAGCTCATCCCATGTGGGAGGCCATAGAAGGCTTCCAAGAAGATCTAGATATTGTAGAATCATACAGGGTTTTATCAAGCAGGCAATGGCCCCCAGTAGAGCCATTGAGGGAGAGAGAATTCCAGGCAGAGAAGAGAGCAGGCACAGGACACCAAGGTGGAGAGACTGTACCTGTTTTAGTTGCCCTTCATATACAGAGCTGAAAAGCAGAGTGTAGAATATAAGGTTGGAAAGGTAAGCTGGAGGCATTTAGGATCTTGAAAAGCAATGTAGGATTGTATTCTGTTGGTGAGAAACCATTTGGTAGTAAGTGTGTAAAATGATCAAATTTGCATTTGAGATAGATTATTCAGGTAGTGATGTGGTGCTCCATAGGAGACAAACAAGATGGAAGGCAGGGAGAAGTTAGGAGTTTCTCTATTAGCGTTGTTAAGTGTAAAAATAATAGATGTGTTGTCAGCATATACAGCAAAGTATTCCTTGATTATAAAGACATCTATGTAAAGAAAGCTGAACCACCAGCCATAGAAAGATCAAGAATCACAGATGAGCCAGGCTGCCAGAAACTTCACTTGGGTGTTCCACCATCAGCATGCCCTGGGCTCCTTCTTTGCACCTGTTTCTCCAGTCACTGGCCTTTTTTTATCCCTTGTATCTGCCTCATACCTTCTTCCAACTCAAAATTTCTACTCCCTTAGAACTTTACTTTCCCATCATTCCTTGTGGCCATGATTCTATCTAATGACATTCTTTTCCTTTTAATCCCCACAATATTGCCTCATTCTCTCAGTATTTCTGTCTGAAATTCCAAGAGAAAGAGTTCAATTGGCCCATCCCATCTCTTCATGTCATACTTTATCACAGGCCACTGGCCAGTCTATGGGTTATTCTCCCTGGGGAAGGTGACTGTTCTTGATACAGTCATCTATGGCTTAGTAGGAGGTGTTAGTGGAAAGCAATACACTTTGTACTACTTGTGAATCCATGTCATCATAACTATTTCTGGATCCCTCTGACCCACATGTAGAACCTGCAAGTTAACCAGTCAAGGTGCTTGATCAGGAGAAGACAAAGTAGGACACCGAATATCCTCAAGTTAGGTATTTAGATATTTATATGTATAAACATAAAAACAGAGCTTAACGCTGAGACCCTGACATCATTCTTTAAATAATACCTCATCCATTTGACATATCTTTATTTCACCAGTAATCACTTTCTCCTTCCTATTGTAATCACACTTTTTTTAAAACACACAAATAGATCCATAAAGTATTTGTTCTTAAAGATCTTTCCTTAAGAATTATGGAGACTCCAAGAGATGTTATACCAAAGATCAGGTTATTGCCAGTGAGCAAATTTGCTCATCTTTTGAAAAGCCAGCATTCTTTGTGAAGAGGACTTGGTGATCATCCTAGAAACCCAGTCTCAGCTCCTGGAAACATGGAAATTTTTCCCACTTCCTTGGTGGACACAGTCCTCCAGTAAAGACTGATAATCTTCCTATACTGGCAAGCTGGGTCTAGGGTGGCATGGATCTGAATCAAAAGTCAGCATAGAATGCATGCGAAGTGGGGTGTAGCTCATGACTGGGGTGCACAGTTACCGACTGAGCTAAACAAAGAGACAAAACTAAGGTAAAAACCAAAGAAAATGGGAACCAGCCCAGGGTTGCCAAAAGGTGAGGTGGTTTGAAATGAAAACAGATACAAAAGTCTGGAGTTGTTTCTAAATTGAGATAAAGTCTATAGCAATTTTTTAATCCAGCTTCTATAATCCCTGGTGTGGGCAGAAAAGAAGTAATTAACCTCTGGTGTGGGCTGGACAGAAAGGATGTAGGTCAAATACAAGTAACGTAATAGGGCAAATGTAGGAGAACATCTGGAATCTCATCAAAACTGCCCCTTCATTTAGGGGGTGGCCCTGAACAAGGCCTTTTGCACATTAGTGATTCATTTGTTAGTGGACTCTGAATTTATTTATACAATGACAGTCACCAGCTGTTTTGAAAAAATTTATCTTTCTTCTAATGGAAAAGCCTATAAGTGATGAATTAATGCCAAGTAATTGATTTTGTAAGGCACAGTTGGAAAGAACTACAAAGTGGTATAAATGCAGGCTCTATATTTCTTGAGCAAGACTTCATCAATTCAGAATGCTTGGGAGAAAACAATGGCTAGCATAAATACGTTCAGTATGTGAACATTCTGAATTGTGGAACATTATAAAGCATTCTTATTTTCAAGTGTAAGAATTCAAACTTGGTTCCTGTGAGAATTAGACCCTTGAGGGCCTGCTTAATGAACTACTGAGAGTGATTTGTAATTGACATATCAATTTCTTTTTATTTAAACAGTCCTTCCACATTTTTAGTATATTATTCTACCCAACCGTAATATTCTCCTAGCAAAAGTTTAATGCATCATTCATTTCTTTGGCAAACTCATTGCCCCATGAAGTGGAAGATAAATTTAAATAAAACTCTGCCTAGCACCAATTGTTATGGATTAAAAAACCTGTCTTACTACCTAAAATTAAGAGAAGCATGTTTTGGCAACCAAAATTCATAAAAGTCAGAGAAAGTGAGGAGTTTCTGTGTTAGCTATGATGACTTTTTCCACAGGTCATTATCTGTGTCACCAAGACTTTAGGTCAGCTTTGAAATTGGGTTTCAAAAGCCTTCAGTTCTACAAACATCCAAAAGTCATGAAAAATTCCCATTAGCCATTGGCAGTGTTCCTTGTAAACAGCAACTTCCACTCTTTCCCACCACACTGGGCTAAGAAAACTTAGGAAGCTGCCTGCAGCAATTAAATACTTTGAGTTTTCACCGCACACACATGTTCCCATGAAAAACAAGCAAAAGTAGGGCAGTCAGGAGAGGCAGACACAGAGATGGCCACTCATTCCCAGTGCTTCTTGGCCCCTTCTTAATTTCTTTGAGGTCAGAGCTGATCTGCAAGCATTGGAAAAATTGGTCATGAAGGATTTTGCCAACCATGGGAGGCCAAGCATCCCCTCTTAGCTATTCTACATGGCTGGTTGCCCCGTGGTTTGGGATAATCTTTTCCTGTCCATTGCAGCTTCTGGGATGGCGGGTCTTGTCTCTATGCAGCAGGATTGGAGGCAGAGGGTGTGTGTATTCAATCATCTGAAAGCAGTTTGCCTCTAGGTTCCCCTAAACTATGTCTGACAAACTTCAGGGAGGGCCCATCCCTGTGGTGTGTAGCAGTTTGAATAAAAAATTGCATGTCCTACAGGATTTTAGAAATTTTGATTACAGTGCCTCTTAACTTGAATTTCTCAAGCCTGAAAGTCTTGATTATTCTTTTCTTTCCTCATGGGGATATCTCTTCATCCACTCTATCGAGTTAGTGGTCCTTTCCTGGGCTTTTCATTTCTGCTTTGTCTCTTTGGAGAATTAAAGTGAGGGGCAATACAGCGTAATGGTGGGTGATCCCAAGATCCTAGGAGCTTGCAAGTCCAGCCATAAAATAGAGTCGCTGTCACTGAATTGCTCTGTGACCTGGTGCTTAATTTTACTGAGTTTATTTCCTCATCAGTAAAATTGGAAGAATAACGGCATACTCTTTATTGGGTTGTTATACAGATTAAGTAAGTTAACATGTGCAGCTATTAAAAGAGAACTTGGTGCATGCAAACATAAGCATGATAATCTGGAAAAATGTAACTAGATAACTGAGTTTTTCTCTTCTTTACAGGAATGTTTGGCAGACTATGATCTATGCATTTGATAGGAATATAATCCTAGAATTTTTATGAATCTAAGGTGCAGTTGATCCCATCTTACAAGATTAAATACAGTAACCTCACAATCTGGTTTTAAAATGGTAGCTGTTCTAACATGTTGACTTTGTGCACACCTCATAAAGGACCACACTGTGGATCTTACTGAAAGTCATACGCATTATTTATCATCATTCAATGCCTACTCTCATCCAGGCACTGCGTTACACAGTGAGATCTCAAGAAAAACAAACCAAAGTCTTTACCCTTAGAACCTTATGGTCCTGTTCATAATTATGTACTAGCTATCTATTGCTGTGTTAAAAAATTACCCCAAAACTTAGCTGCTCAAACAACAAACATTTATCTCACACAGTTTCTGGGAGTCAAGAATCCAGGAGTGGCTTAGCTGTGTGTTTCTAGCTAAGTGCCTTTCACAGATTTGTACTCAGACTATCTGCTGACGCCACAGGATCAACTGAGGCTAGAGAATTGTTTTCCAAGCTTACTGACCTGATTGTGGCAGGCCTCAATTCCTTGCTGGCTGCTGGAGGGAGGTCCCCATTCCTTACCCTGTGGGCATTTCCATAGCCTGCCTGAATGACATCAAGATGTGGCAGCTGGCTTCCCCCAGAGAGAGAAATCCAAGAGAAAGAATGAGTAAGAGAGCACCCAAGACAGGCTGCAGACTTTAATAACCAAATCCTGGAAAAATGATAACCATCATTTCTTCCACATGCCATTGGTCACACAGACAGACCCTGGTACCACGTAGGAGGTGGATACACAAGGGTATGAATGCCAGCAGATATGGGCCATTGGAGGCTGACTGCCACACAATGACTAAGTGTCATAGTTTATTGTGAGGAGACAGATGGGGCAAAGATTTCATTCCATGCTATTTTATTCTAAGAACCAACCTCCCTTCATCTAGGGGCTCCTCTAAAGCCCTTGGTGTTCTCCACCTGATCCTCAGCCTCTTGCCAGGAGGTTAGGAGGAGAGGAAATGCACAAGTGTAGGGGACTGCCCAGTAATTTCAAAGGGCCAGACTTGGAAATTGTGTGCATTATTTTGGTCCACCTTCCACTAACCAGAAATCACCGAATTGCAGGGGAAGGTTGGAAATGTGGTCTGTCCATGGCCCCCGATTAAAAGGGAACGGCATTTGATGAATGCATCGCAGTCCCTCCGCCACACCCTCTATTTGAAAAGAGACTGTATATTTAAACAGCTTAATTTTCTTTGTAAAGCAGTCTGTTCAGTTTTAATACAACAACAACGAAAAATGATTGCTTGCCATTATGTGACAAAGCAACTGATTGATTGCATATTTTCACCTTTTCAGTGCTTTGTAAATGCAGCCCCTGTTAGGGGCCAGTAAGCAGGTGGTGGAGAGTGGTTCCTGAACCATTAAGTTTGCTGCTTTTTCAGGAATACTATTAAGATGCTGGCAGAAACAAGTCTTGCCTTGTTTCCCAAGTGGGGAAAGAAGAAAGTCTTTGTTCCCAAGCAAATGAAAATACAAATCACAAGACTAAAATTATGAATGCAAAACAATATATTAAAATGTGGCTTGTGTGTAGCATTTGCATGCATTTTAATATGCATCTGTCATTCCCTTTGCTAAATTCAGAAGGCTCTGAAAATATTAAGCAGTGGAATACAATTAATGATTAGAGGAATTGTTTGGGAATACATTTTAACTTATTTATGTTCCTATCAGCAAATCTCTTGCTTTTTTAATGGTCTTGAAATATCAAACCAGATCATTTTATTGGTCAGATCTCAGATCACTGTGGCCTAAAGACAATTCACAAACATATTTTTTATAAACTAATGTGATAACACTCAAAGGATTGTAATGAGACTAAAACCTTTCCTAGGAGAGAAAAATCAAATCCAAATTTGGAAGCTGGAAAAGGCTTTGGATTAGATATTCTCATCTCTCCTACTCATTCTGAAGTCTGGCCATATTTATTTCGAAAGAACCCATAAGAAATTTAAGACCATTTTTTTTTTTTCCCAAAAGCCCAATTTGCTGAGCCTTCTGCTCCAGTTATCTTTGCAGCTGAAGTTTTCAGAATTGGTTTTGTCCTTTTCTGGGTTTGTTTGTGTTGCTTTCTATTTGAGCAAACCCCAAAAAGGGAAATCACTTTTAGGGCCGTAGCAAAAATGAACCAAATCTCAATCACACTTAGGATCCTTGCTATCCATCCATTGCGGCTTCTGGACCAGGAGAGAAGAATATATTTCATGAGAAGCCAGCTCTGAATCATAGACTTGAACTACATCAAGCTCTTTGTTGTTAATTGGCACTTACCTCACCTGAAGGCCTTTGCCAAGAAGAGCAGAGGGATTTAATGGGGAAAGGAGAAAGGAGAAAGGAAAGAGCCCGGAGACCTGGAAACCACTCTGAGCCACTTGTGCTTTTAGCTGGGGGGCTTTGCACTCCCCGCTATGCTAATAACAAAGTGGCCTATGTGCTCTCTCAGCCCTCGGCTGTTTGTTTGGGGGGCAAAGCTCAGACTGGGGCCTGAGTGATAACTGCTTTGTGTAATTACGAAGACAGCTTGAAAACTATGCTCCTCTTTGTTTCGGCCTCCAGATGACGGCTGTCTGACCGCTGTTTGTGCCAGTTTTATTTCAAAGCGCTTTTCTTTCCATATTTCAAAGGTCAGTGTGTTTACTGGTGGCCAAAAAGGGCCTGTGTGTAGGAGAAAGAAATCCGTGTGGCTGAGCGGCAGGAGACCCAGAAGAGGAGTGGGGGGAACTGGATTCGAGTCCGAGCTGGGCTTCCAAAGGCGCCTGACGACGCAAGTGATGTGACCTCTTCCTCTCCATTACCACTGAAAGGGGAGGATGTAAGTGATATCAATGGTCTTTTTTTAGGTTTAAAAAAAAAAAAAAATTCTAGAAGTCTGGTTCAGGAAGAAGAAATGTAGGTACTTCCAGTAAAGAAACACTATCACTCAGCCAAGAAAATGTCCACTTCCTGTCCTTGAAATGGAAATTGTTTCTACCTCAAAGAAAGCAGGCTTGCTATTTTGTCCACCCTTGGAAGTCTCGAAATTGTTTTTGATCAAGGAATGTTAGCACTGGGAAATAATAGCAAACCCCAGACCCTTTTTCAGGACTCTCCGTCGGCTTCGTGACATTATTACTTAGAAAATGTTGATCAGACTGATTTACCTGCCTGTATGTACAATACTCGTGTTTCTAGTATGAATATTTGAAAACAACATCAGATTTCAATAACACTAAGCTCAATACTTATTTCAAATGCTCTTTATGATTCATTTTCTTCTAATCTCAGTTTTTGATATCTACTTTTCCCCAATTTCCAGGGGAAGGAGTGTTGAATAAGCTGCTAAAGTGGTCGAGAGCAGGCATTCTGAAACTAGATATATTTGCCCAGCTTCAAATCTGAGTACTACCACTTATTAGCTGTGTGACCTTGGATAATTTACTTAACCTCTCTGTGCCTAACAGTTTCCTTGACTACTAATACAAGTACTCACTTCATGATGTTCCGAGGATTAAATGGATTAATACGTGTGAGATATGCAGAACGGTGCCTGGTACTTCATAAACATTCAAATGTTAAGCTATTATAATTATGAAAAACGCTCCTCCTTTCTGAAATGAATTCTACATTGGGAAAAAAAATCTCCTCTTTTGTGCTACCATTTCTTTTCTTAAATCAATCCACCTACACCTGTAGAAATAAAAAAGTAAATTTGCAAATGCCAAGGGAATAGTGTCGTACAGGGCGGAAGACAGTAAAACAGAAAAAGAGAACAAATGAAATGTCTAAAACTTAATCTTCCAGTTACTGTGAATTTCCTGCCTCCTATGAAATAAAGGTACTTTCTGCCCTGAGTTTGCGCAAGACAAACAGAATCCTCACTACTTAACCAGGGAATGGCATGGCAATTCTTGGTCATGATTCAAGAAAGAAGGGAGGGAGAGAGGGGAGAACACAGAGAAAGGGAAACTAAAGTGTACTGAAGCCCTCGTTTAAATCCTGCATTTTCATCACATTTAATCCATTGGTTGAATATCATCACCTCCATTTTGCAATAAAAAAATAAAAAGCTTCAGGGACATTAAGTGACTCTTCAAAGTCTATTCAGCTGGTCAGTGGCATGGCTAGACTTAAGCCCACTTGTATTTGATGCCAAGGCCTCCTTCCTACATCCGCTTCACAGGAGGAACCTGGCTAGGATGGAATTCCCAGGGGCTCTGGGGGTATAGTCTGAACCTAGATTCCAGCTGATCTGTTACTGCACAGGCAGTATTAGGAAGAGGCTCTTGTATTTTTCCTAAGCCATTTCTATCCCTGTTACAATGAAGCAGACTCAGGGGCATCTTTGTTTTGAATCATGTAATTTCTGGCATCAAGGAGAGAGGAACCTTCAGAAAGGTAATTGCCATTCACTGCTAAAGTCAGAGCAGGTAATTCATTGCCACTTTAAAGATGCCTTCTGGCTCTAGCTTAATTCTATATGTTACCCAAAGCAACTTATAAATAAGGTTGTGTATTAGTTTCTTGTTGCTGCTATAAAAATTAGTTCAAACTTAATGGCTTAAAACAACCCAAATTTATTATCTTATGGTTCTGGAGGTCAGAAAGCCAAAATCGGCCTCACTGGACTAAAATCAAGGTGTCAGCAGGGCTGAATTCTTCTTGGAGCTTCTCAGGGAGGATCTGTTTTCTTGACTTCTGTAGCTTTTAGGGGCTGCCTGCACTGCTTGGCCCACAGCCTCTTTCTATCTTCAGAGCCAGCAGTGGCCGGCCAAGTCTTTCTCACATCATACCTCTCTGACATTGACTCTCCTGCTCCCCTAAGAAACCTTCGTGATTACATCAGCCCCACCCAGAACATCCAGGATAATCTCATTTTAAGGTAGGTGATCAGCATCCTTAATTCTGTATACAACCTCCATTCTCCCTTACTGTGTAACATAACATATCCATGGATTCGGGACGTGGACGTCTTTGAGGGGCCATTCTCCTACCTACCACAGGTACTTGCATGACGTTGTCAAAAGGACGCGTCCTTAGTATTCTAGCTCTGCCACATTCTAGCTGCATAACTTCGACAAGTTAATTAACTTCTCTGTGCCTCAGTTTCCTCATTGTGGGGATAATAGCAGTACTTACCTTACGGGGTTGCTATGAAGAGTAAATGGATAGATGCTTGTAGAATATCACCTGATGCTTAACTCTTAGCTCTTTTTATTATTACCTTTGTGATTATTCTGAAGATCATGCTGACAACCAGGACATAATTTACAAAATTTATGCAACCAGATTGTACATTTATCTTAAGATCCTATTTTGTATGTGCCAAAGACCATGGTTGTCTGTGACTTCTCCATGTCTCCTCTTTCCCTCAGTGGGATATCAGTTTGCAGGCCACTCCCTCTGGTAATTCTGCCTTCCATTCAGCCACTGGGGTGGCCAAGATTGGACAACAGTGTAGAAGAATGTAAATGTGCATGAGAGATGTTATGTTAACAGAAGCAACAGGAGCAATGATGTAGGCATTGTCTTTTGATTGGTTTGGAAGTTTTGGGCTGAAGAACTGTTGAGGTCGGTGTCTGACTGACTGTCAGCTCTCTGGTTCAAAGCTTCATCACAGAAACACTAACATTGGCTCCTCTCTGCAACAGGCAAGGTAAGCTTTGGATTGCTGCCAAATTGACTAGGGTTCAATGCAAGCTCCAACTGTTGACAGATTTGTGTCCTTGTGTAGATCATTAAGATAGGCAGGGCCTTAAGGGCAAGAGAACATAAAATTCCCCTAGACGGTATGTTTATGCGAAGAAGTCCTCTTCTGTCAATGTGAGGCTAGTTATCTCAGGTGAATTATGAATCAATGCCACCTCAAGTCTTACAAACCATGCTTTTCTTTGGGTTTTTAATTCAGTAGATAGTTTCAAAATGCTCCTTATGAAGTTTTGGGGTTCACCTCAGTTGTGACCCGGGTGGGCTGCAGGTTTGACACAATACCAAGGTTTGGAGAAACTCTTAATAAGCCAGGACTGAGACTCCAGGACACAGGTGCTCTTTCTGTGTCCTCCTCTCATGATCTGATGGGGGAGATGTATCTCACAGATTCGGTCTGAGTCCATTTTTCTGATCTCTAGTTGCATAACTTCTTCATGGAGATAAAGAGAGCTCAGATACATGAATTCCTTCTTGGTCGTGACCTTGGACCCCCAGCCCCCACCCTTCCCTGCTTGGAGCAAACATGGCCCATGTTGATGAGATTATCATAAAGAAGCCCCAGTTATTTTCCACATACCTAATTATTTCATTGAATTCAACCAGGTTTTCTAAACCTGGTTGTGTCTATTTAGACATACAATGTGAGTAATTTGTGAGCATTTACCAAGAAGTCTTATCCAAATTCCTTTTAAGAAGGTTCCAGGACCTCATTCTCAATTCTGTTACTGAAGCTGTGATTTTCCCACTTTAGGGTTGAGATGCTAAAGCTAAACAGGAATAAGGATTTCACTTTTAATAAAATCACTGGCTGGTAAAACCCAAATTAAAACAGACCGTTGGAAATCAAGCTGCCTTTTTCTATTAGAACTAACGAGAGCTGTTTCATTTTCTAAATCAAAAGTTCTAGATGCTGAAATCCTATTTGTAGAAAATGCTGGGCATTATTGAAAATGCAGATAGCTGTCATGAGCTGGCATGTTTTCTTGTGGTTGCCAGGATGTTTTAAGGGCAGGTACACATAGTGCATCAACATTTTAATCGAAGAATAAAGAACAAGGTGAAGCCATGACATACTCCAAGGCATTTAGGAAAGATAATCCTTCCTCTTTAGACTTAGCAATGACCTCACTGTTAGAAAAAAGCTGTCCATATAATGCGTGCCTTTTCTAACCATTCTTCCCTGCTTGCATTTCCCTTCTGTCCATAGTTCTCCACCTTAAAATAACAGCAACAACGAAATTATAATAATAACAAAAAAACTTTCTTTGGTGTGGTAACCCCCTTAATTCCTCTCTAAAGAAGGGATTCTTAACTGGGCTCCTTACAAAACCTTATCTCTAGGTTTCTAATGGTATTTTTCTGGGAATTAGGGCCATAGCTTTCATAAACATACCAAGAGCTTATAAACCCCCAAAAGAAGTTAAACAAACAAAAAGAAAGGAAGAAAGAAAAGAAAGAACCAAGAAAGAAATGCGTGGCATCCTCTAAGCCTATCTTTCTTTGCTGCCATTTTGTTTCAGCTGGGCTTTTGATCAAAGCTAATGAGTAGTTAATGCAAGGTTTAATTTTCTGATCAGAGTAGCAATGGTGCTGTGCATTACTTTGATATTGCAAACTGATGGAATCATTCAGATATTCTGCTATCCACTTCAATTCAAATTCATTGTCTTCCCTCTGAAACTATTTCCCCTGCACCGTTTCCAAGATCTCTGTCATGACTTCACCATTCTCTTAGGCAATCCCCCTCCCTTGAGATCTAGCTTGCCTTGGGGTCTTTCCTGACCTTTCTCTCTTCTATCTAATCAGCAGGCAATCTCAGGTGACCTTCAGAAGCTCTTAGATACAATTCTTCCTTTCAGTTGTTAAAAAAAAAAACAAGCATAGTCTTTCACTTGTGGTTTTCGCCACTGGCCGAACATTAGGATCACATGAGGAGCTTTTTAAAATATTCCAAAGCTTAGACCTTAGACCTAGAAAGTTCCATATAACTGCTCTGGGATAAATCTTAGACATCTGTATTTTTTAAAAATCTCCCTAGGCTACAGCCAGTGCTGAAGGTCACTTGCCTACTCTATCTATAAAAGCCTCTAGCTGGTGATCTTATATATAATCTTTTGACTTTCTACTTTATTCCACATTACTTTCCCCTCCCCCAGATTAATGTCAGCATCCTAATTTCCTCATGACTTCCTTTGATTAAGACACTCCGTTGCCTTCCATTGTGGTGGCATTTAGGTTTCTCTGTGGGGCTTTAAGGTTGCCCCCGAATCCCCCTGGAACCTATGGCTGGGGGAGGATAAAGAGAGAGTGCTCTCAAGCCTCTGTCCCCTAGTTTGGCAAACAGAACCCTCAAAATTAAAGTGAAATGACTTGCTTAAAGATACGTAGTCAGGAAGTAGCAGAGATGGACCTACAACTCAACTCCACTTACCCTGACCCCTTTTTCTAATTCAGAATGCTGCCTTTCCCAGAGCTATAATAATTGTCTATGAAAGTTAATGCTGAGCCTCTGCCATTTTCCCCCATTTGCTCGTCTGCTATTCTGCATGCTTGGCCTTCCTCTGTTTGGAACAGCTTCAGCAGGTATAGCGGTGTCTTCAGTAAAATCAGATGTGACTGAAAGATCTGGCTGGTCCAATTTGTCATGACTTGTTGACAGCGGCCCTGGGAACTGTGGGACCAGTAACACTAGGACCTTGATGCCATGCCTGTCAACCTAATAATGTCGTGTTTAAACACAGTGTGTTCTACTCTAGCCCCAAGGTTCTGTCTATAATCCTTTATATTAAACAGTTAACTTCATGACAAGCTCTGTGAGTTGTCCAAATAGCAGCTTATCCGTGATTCAAAAATGTTCTACCCACCCCAAAATATCCCTTCCTACCTCACATATAACCTAAAGTTGTCAGCTTTGGTCATTCTTCCCGGTAATAAGGCAATCTTCATTTTGTAAAATGCACATGTAATATCTCAAAAGCTGTACGTTAACTTACCAGTATTCATTAATACCTTAAAACAAATCTGATTGTCTTTTTTTAGCCATCTGATTCAGAGCAAAGTCCTAAGGGAATAGAACTGCTGTGAGTAAAAGTTGCTTGATAAGGGTGGGTTTGAAGAGGGGCAGAGAGGAAATCCTGGAGCGTGGGTACAGTGTTACAGGAGGAACTTGGAACTCACAAGAGGGAGCAAAATGGAAGAAAAGGTGCCAAAGAGTATGTGCTGCCCGATTCCCAGTCTTTCCAAATTCAGCATTTCCCCCAGAGCTCTTCTTGGTTAGCTCCTTTTATTTATTGCTTTTGTCTAGCGTTGTCTGAAATTCAGAAACTTTGGAAAGAATAATAGCATCACTATAACCAACATTTATTGAACACTTACTATGTGCTAGGCATTGTTCAAAGCATTTGACACGCACTGACTTATTTTATCTTCCTTCTCAACATGTGGAGATAGATGTCATTATTATCCCCATTCCACCGATGATGCAACTGTGGCCCAGATATTTGAATAACTTCCCTAAAATCATCCAGCAAGTAATGGTGGATTCAGGATTTCAGCCCAAGCAGTCTGGCTCCAAATCCTATATTCTTAACCTCTATGATCTATTGTCTTTCAAAATCACAGCGTTTGTAAATAGGCAGTAGGGTGGATCTTCAAATCCAGACAGTCTGATTCCAGATTATTCCACCATAAAGTCTCCTGAGTTGGAATGGATTTTTCAAATACATCAGACTTTTAAAGTCGTGAAGACTCCAGTGGTCCAGAAACAGTTACTTGTTTCAGGATCTTTCCAAAGTTGTAGAGTCTGGTGTCTCAATAACAGTGCTCTATTGATTTAATATAAAATGAGAGTCTGACAAAGGTGGTTGAGTGTAAACCTCACAAAGTGTTGGGCAAAATCCCTGCAAGGCTGTTATTGTCCCGTACTGAAATGGAGAATTCAAACAAAATTACCTTTTGTCTCTGTAAAAGGTCTGCTGAAATAAAAATGGTTTAATATTTCTCCTTTCTCTATATGACCAAATGCCACCAGTGTCCAGGGAACATCAAAGATAAACCAGAAATCTTAGATTTAGGAAATCACTGCACCACTGTTGGATGTATTTTGTGAGGCCCTCTGAAGGGCTTTTTGGACATCTCACAAATCATCCCAGCTTCCAGGAAATAAGCAAATGGCAGGTATCATACTAATGCAAAAAGGTGGGTATAATTTGGAGAAAGACTTGCTCAACTCTTCCCTTCTTCCTCTCTACCAATGATGGAACCAATTCTAGTAAGAGGACCCATTTGGGAGCTAGAGAGAAAAATAAAATGTCTTTTAAGCTGTTGCTACTGGAGCTCAGTTTCCTGACGATTCTCTATGAGCTGAGAGGATGAATACGGAATTGCTGAAGGAAGGGGGATAGAAAGGGAGGCAGGAATAAGGGCTAGTTTACGCCATATGTAGACTACAAGGAGACCCAGCTTCGAAATCCTTTCTCCTTTTCTTCTAGCAATTAGTTATTCTCATACCCAAATTTAATTATTTCTCCCTAACATTCAGTAAATAAGGGAGAATCAAACAAAATCAAACAAACAAAAAGATATTCTTGTTTTGTCAGAAAAGGTTCTTTTCCGTTAGTCCCCAGTTTTCCTGAAGGAAATGCCTCACCCACTCTCTTAATAGATCTGACCTACCTTTGCTTGGGAACATTTTTCATTTCCATGGAAGCCTTAAAGAAGAAGAAATACACTGCTGCAGAGATTCCCAGCCTTTTCGTCAAGAGAAGCTGCTTTTCTTTTTCCCTAATGCTTTCAGGTCAAAGGGTGGGGGTGGGGAGTTTCCAGCAGATAGTTCCAGTCCTCCTCCCGGAAGCTAGTTATCCCCAGGCCACCGATTCTAGCACTATCAGATCAGGCTTCAAGATCTACCCACATCACTTGTTAAGAACTCACGTTCAAGGTTCTTCCATTCAATGAGAAATGGAAAAACTCTTTTTCAAAAAAAGCAATTACTTACTGTTTCACTTTCCCAGAAGATGTTCTGAGTACCAGCTAACCTCATTTGCCATCAGAGTTGGCCAAAACAGTGAAGGTGACATAGTTTAGCCCTGGAAATTCTTTCTTCTTAGCTTTACACCATTCATGTACATACCCCAGACCAAGTTTCACTTAAATGCCCTTGTGGCCCTAGCCAGAGTTTCCAGGCTTGCTATCCTGGTTGAATGAGACATTCAGCCAGGTTTTCACCTTGTGGAGTGCCACCTTCCTGCTAAGATAAGAATGTCTCTAGAAATATACCCTGCCTATTGGACCTGGCACAATGGCTCACATCTGTAATCCCAGCACTTTGGAAAGCTGGAGTGGTAGGATCGCTTGATGGTGGCTTGAGGCCAGGAGTTCAAGGCCAGCCTAGGCAACAGGGTGAGACACTGTCTCTACAAAAAATAGAAAAATAGGCCAGTTTTAATAGTGTGTGTCTGTAGTCCTATCTACCTGGGAGGCTGAGGCAGGAGGATCACTTGAGCCCAGGAGTTCAAGGCTGCAGTGAGCTATGACCATGCCACTGCACTCCAGTCTGGATGACAGAGAGAGACGCTGTCTTTTTTTTTTTTTTTTTTTTAAAAAAAAAGCTCTGCCTACAGGTGCTCACAATCCCATGATCTATTTATTCTTAAACTCATTCACAGTTCTTGAGTTTTCAGGGTACAAATTATGCTTCTGCTCTGGTTTGAAGGACGTGTAACGTGGAGAAGGGAAAATGGTTAGATCTGTCCACATAGCCATGCTAGGATGGCTCCCTAGGAATGTCCTACGGAGGATCCTGTGGGCATTACAACTCAGCCCATAGAATGGTAGATTTTAGAGGTGGAAGGAATTTCAACGGCTCATTTGATCCAGTCCAAACATCTTGGGTAGAAGGACTTCATTTTACTGGTGACACACTGGCCCAGAGAGTCATATCCATGGTTATCTGGTCACCTTATGAAGCTAGAAGACAGGAGCTCAAGGGTCATTACCTACTGACTCCTACTTCACACTACGTTGAAAATCCTTAAAGGAATGTAAGATGCCAAAACATAGTGACTTTTCAGGTTCATGAGGTGTTTTCAGGGGACAGAGAAAGAACGGAACACTTCATAATGCAACATAGAAGATCCTGTGATGTCAGTCTCTACTGATGTCTAAACTAATTTGGCTCCTTTAAGTATGTGACTCAAACTTGAGCAAAGAAATGCCCTGAAACACATTCAGTATTTATAGATTAATGTTTTCAAGGCTTGTCTTCATGGCATAGCATGTAGTGTCTTATCCATTTTTGTCACCTTTATTACATATGTGATCCTCTGACAAAGTCCCCTCCTGTTCTCCCATTTACCCCCTCAACTCAGTTTTTTGCTATTGCCTTGGTCTTTCCTCCCTGGCTGAATGATTCCTCAAAAAGCCAGATAGTTGGAGCCTGGAGTGGTGACATGTGCCTGTAATCCCACTTACTCAGGAGGCTAAGGTGGGAGGACTGCTTGAGCCCAAGAGTTCGAGACCAGCCTGGGCAACATAGAGAGACTCTGTCTCCAAAAAAAGAAAAAGAAAAAAAAAGCAAAGTCAGATAGTCAGACAGGTAAGACCACCATTCCTGGGTTAACCAGATCCTCCAGTCTTACCTCTTATATGCCCATACCCAGTCAATAGCAGACACTGGCGGGTGGTGAAGAATTTTTCTGGTTATAGTTATTAATATTACTATTACAAGCTCCACAGCTATATATGATACAATATATACAAACTGCTTTTATCCTAACTGTAATAAAGATAGACAGAATTTAGGAAGAATAGAGAGAGAGAGAAAAAAAAGAAAAGAAACAGGTAGTAGGGGGTTACTTTGTGGAGTTCCCACTTAGTGCATGTCTTTGAAATAACCAAGTACTATCTGCAGCTCTAAATATACAGTCAAAATAAGATTCTGCACTTGACGTACGAATTTTGAATTACTGCAGGCAGCAATCCCAAGAATGTTCTGTAGTTGTATAAAAATACCCATTCCCACAGAGACAAATGTGGGTAAGGGAGCCATCTGGAACCTGAGCAGGCATGGCCATATTTTAGAGAACTAAATGAATACAACACAAAGATACAAATAGATCAGGACATACGCAATTTTCTTGCCCTCAGTAGCTAATGATCTGTAGAAAGGAATGGAAGTTCATTGTAGAAAAATATTATCATCCAACATTACTGTAAACTTACATTATTCAATATCACTGTGAATTTGTCTATATAGAGTTATTTACACTGTATTTGGTATCTATTGCCATGGAACAAGATTACCCTAAAATTTAGTAGCTTAAAATGACATTTATTATCTCACAGTTCATGAGGATCAGAAATCCAAGGGTTGCTTAGCAGGGGGTTTCTGGCTCAGGGTCTCTCCTGAGGTTATAGTCATGTCATCTGGAGGTCTGGATGGGACTCAGGGTTCTGCTTCCAGAAGGCTCACAAGGCAGTTGCTCATTGGTGTTGTCTGGAAGTCTTGGGTCCTGGCCATGTGGGCATCTCCACAGAGCTGCCTGAGTAACCTCAACACACAGTAGCTGGTTTCTCCCAGAGTGAGTGCTCCGAAAGAGAGAGAGAGAGAGAGCATTTAACGTGAAAGTTTCAATCTTTTTAGGGGGTTTGGCAGAAACAATTTTTTTTTTTTGGAGTCAGGATCTTGCTCTGTTGCCCATTCTAGAGTGCTATGGCATCATCATAGCTCACTGCAACCCCAAACTCCTGAACTCAAACGATTCTTCTGCTTCAACCTCCCAAGTAGCTGGGATGGTAGGTGTGCACCACCATGCCCGGCTAATTTTTCTGTTTTTTGTAGAGACAGGGTCTTGCTATGT
>RJWJ010013077.1:0-40637 GCA_004363605.1 Indri indri
GCTCACACACACACGCTCACACCCACGCTCACACATGCTCACACACGCTCACACACACGCTCACTCACATGCTCACACATGCTCACACACGCACACATGCTCACACACACACACACACACACTCACACACACACACGCAGATTACCATGGAATGAACACTGTTTTTAGTCACGGCAGTGTTTGTGTGTGTGTGTGTGTGTGTGTGTGTGCGCGCACATGTATGTGTATCATGCCGTGGCAGCCTCGTGTGTGTCCACATAGGCCTTGTGCACAGGTGAGGTTCGAACCACTGGTCCAGGTCATGGCAGAACACCTGGTGCTGGCCCCAGAACCCAGAGCGCGGGGGGCTTGTGAGGAGCTGCTGCAGGGCTGCCTCCCTCCGCCCTCCCGTGTCCTCTGTGTCCCCAGGGGAGGCTGTCACGGGACTGCTTCGCACCTCCTCCCGCGTTCTCATGCCCGCACCATTGCAGGACGCGGCTGCAGACTCCAGGGCCCGTAGGTGCCGTCCGGGACTGGCTGCCCCGCCGTTCCCGCTGCTGTCATCTGGCCACTTCAGCCGCAGTGTGGCCCTGGGTCAGAGCCACGAGGAGCTGGCACCTTTGGGGCTCTCCCCACTACAGTTTATGTAAGTAACGAACTGTCTTTATTTGGTTAAATCCGCCAGGCTTGTCCTTGCCTTTCCCTCATGCTTGACAATGTGTGTGTGTGTGTGTGTGCACACATGTGTGTGTATTTTTTGAACAAAAGGGAGACAGCCCCACACTGCATCCCTCTCCGTGCCCAGCCCTTGTCCCCAACATCTTTGACCTTCTCTGTCCCTGGTGTATCACTCCACAAATCTAAAAGCATGGAAATATTTCCATTCCTTATTCTTTGCCCCTAGGTGAGGGCTCACAACACATGTGATGACGTGGCCCCCTTAGCCGCCGCGCCCGTCTTCCCCGTGTGAGCCTTTCCCGAGACTTCCCGGCTTAGCTCTCAAACGCTAACGCCGTGCTTAGTGCTGCCAGGGCTGCCTGAGAACTTCGCAAGTGCTCACGCATTTCCTCTTCGTGGCGACCCTGAGGTAGACACTATTGCTGGTTGTGTGTTGGAGGTGAGGACGAAAAGGAGCGGACGGTTTAATTAATTTGCTCAAGACAATGAAGTGAGAAGGTGCCAGGGCTGCGGCTGGAACCCAGGCTGGCCCCAGAGTACGGGCTGCACCCCACCTGCACTGCGTCCTGTCACTGGGCCAGGGTTGCGTCTGTTAATTTAAGTGACATACGCGTACTGCTATCGCTTGTACTTTTGTCAGGTTTTCCTAATGAAAGACGAAAATATTTCTCCCTCTCTCTCTCTCTCTCTCTCATTTCCACGGTTTCCCTTCTGTCAATTTTATTTTTATATTGTCAAGGTTTTAAGAGTCTCAGTCTGTTTTGTAATCGCAATTATGTCTTCCATACTTTGGAACTCAAAAGTTTAAAAGTTAAGTAATGATATTGACATTGTTATGACTAAAAATATTATTCATTTCATGTTAAAGTAGTCTGCTAGAATTCTATCTCCCTATGGGCCCGTGATATAATCCCTGCATGACAAATGTTCATAGCATCGAGATAAAATATATTGTTTTCTTATTCTGCACAACTGCTTAAAATATGGCACTTTTGGCTTTGCTTTGTATGTGGGCCACCGTTTTCAGAGCTTCTTGTTTTTCTTGGAGTTTCTAATTTTCTTTCTTGTTGTTTTTATCACAAGAATAATGTGCCTTCAACATATCCTCCAGTGCTTCCTCAACCACAGTTAGAATTTTGATGGCATGAAATACTCTATTTTCCCTCCAAAGCATCCTTCCCGGGGTTGTCTGATTTACTGACACAATCCGAAAGGTTGTTCTTTCAGTAAGTTGCAGAGCCGTCATCCTCTGACTTTTATTTACAGCCTTTCTGGGTTTGCACCCATGTTTTTAGGATCTCATTTCTTTTTTTTGTTTTTGGCTACTTATTTCAGTGGGGTGTAAATTCAAGCTGTGTTGGCTGCCAAGTGAGTCTTCTGTTCTCTCTGCATGTATTAAATAACCGTTGTTCGGACAGCTCTTTCCTCTTGTACATTTTATCTCATACTATCTTTCTTTTTGTTGTTTTTTTGTTTTCTTGCTTAATTTACTCCATCTTCCTTCCCTTTCTTTTGCATTTTAAAAAACTTCTTATTTTAAGATAACTGTAGATTCATACGCAGTTGTAAGAAATAATGCAATGAGATCCCGTGGACCCTTTACTCAGTTTCTCTCAATGTTAACATCTTGCATAATTACAGTACAATATAGTACAATCAGGAAATTGACACTGATGTAGTCTGTTATATATGTATGGATTTCATCAGTTTGATAGGTACACATATGTATTACTTTTATGCAGTTTAATACTTGTGCTGATTTATGGGACCAACAGCACAGTCAAGATTAAGAATGGTCTCATCACAAGGATCCTTGGTGCTGTCTTGTATAGCCACAGACACTTCCTGCTCCCTCCCTAGTACCTGGCACCTACTAATCTGCTTTCCATCACTGTAATTTTGCCATTTCAAAATGCTACGTAAGTGAGAGCATATTTTATGCAACCTTTGTGATTGGCTTTTTTCACTTACTCTCCATCCAACTTGTGTCTGTCAATAGTCCGTTCCTTTTTATTACTGAGCAGTACTCTGGTATGGATGTTCCACAGTTTGTTTAACCATTCAGCAATCGAAGGACATGTCAGTCGTTTCAAGTTTGGGGTTATTCTTAACAAAGCTTCAAAGAATATTCATGGGCAGGTTTTTGTGTGAACGTAAGTTTCCATTTCTTTAAGATAAATGCCTAAAAGAAAATTACTAGGTTATATGGCAAATGTGTTTCTACTTTTGTTATGATTTTGTGTACTCTTTCCAGAGTGGCTATGCCATTTTATATTCCCTCTAGCAATGCATGAGTGATCCAGTTTCTCTGCATCTTCACCAGCACTTAGTGTTACCATTTTTTAAATTCAAGCCATTCTTATAGGTGTGCAGTGATACCTTATGGAGGTTTTAATATACATTTTCCTAATAGCTAATGACAGTAAACACATTTTCATGTGCTTTTTTGCCATTTCTATATCTTTTGCACTGAAATATTTATGTCTTTTGCCCCTTATCTAATTTGATTGTTTTAACTTTTCCTGGTGAGTTTTGGGGTTCTTTATACATTCTAAATACAAGTGTTTGTCAGATATATGGTTTACAAATATTCTCTCCCAGTCTGTAGCTTATCTTTCATCCTCTTAACAGGTTCTTTCATGGAACAAATTATTTTAGTTTTGATTCAGTTTATCAATATTTCCTTTTGTGGATCATGCTTTTGTCTAAGAATTCCTCAGCTAGCCATTCACCCATGGAAGAATGTTTGCGTTGTCTCCAGTTTGGATCTATTACTCATAAAGCTGTATTAAAGCATTTTAGAGGTAAGTCTGTGATACATTTTGAGTTAATTTTTGTATAAGGTATGATGTTTAAGTCAAGGTTAATTCTTTTCTATGGATTCCCAATTGCTCCTGCACCACTTATAGTTTTATATCCTTCCTTTATTGAATTGCTTTTTCACTTTGTCAAAAGTCAGTTGGGCGTATTTGTGTGGGCCTATTTTCTGAGTTCTCTATTGTGTTCCATGGGTCTATTTCCAAATGTGTCCTCACTCATGATCCATCAGTTCTTCATGTCAAGGTGAGACAGGTGCTGTGGTTCCCTTTAATAATGAACTCACAACATAAAAAGCTAGAACAGAAGATACAAAGAGACAAAGATAACATCCCACAGTCAACTTTGCACACTGAACCATGCATAGTTGCAGACAGTGTTTGGTACAGAGAGCTTGAACAGCAGCAGCGACACAATTCTCAGTCTAATTACTGCCTTCCCATTGATCCAAAACACACTCCAATAATTTGACCAATTCAGAGACCTCAGTGTCCTCATTTTAATGAGATTAATGCCTAGGATGCTGTTGCTGTAAGCAGGCAGTAAGTGCCATGGGGGGACAGGGAGCAGTGTTCATCCCAAGATCGCTTCCCAAGTTCCCATGGAAAAGTTCTAAAAATCAAGGGAACTATTCCAGCAAGCACAGGGCGTAGATGGGTGCTATGTGAATAGGTCAGGGTGAGCCACCGCTATGCCAGCAGTGATCAATACTGACCAGGCAGACAGCTGGAAGGAAGACGTCCTCTGGCTCTGATTTACTTTCTGCTGTACCTCCCTTGGTGAAGTCTCAAAATAAAGCGTGGGCTATTTTCACTGTAGGGAAGAACAAGGAATGGGAACACATGAGCGTATTTTCTTTTTAATCACTCAATTCCAGTGGCAGTTGGCTTAAATCATACTTTTCCTTTGGTTGATGTCATTTTCCATTTGGAAGCATTGGCTTGGCTTTGTCGTCTTGATTAAATAGAAGACATGAAGTTTGAATAATTTCTAAAATACTTTTGAAATTATTTTATAAACAGATGCAATATCTAAAACCAAGAAACTTACTATTAAGAAAAGAAACCCTCTGTTTTACCTGAATTACAAATGGAAAAACAATTAATGACTTACAGATTGTTTTAATCCAGACATTAGCCAGTGTTCTCTGGTTTACTTACAATTTCAAGATTCTCAAAGCAGGACATGTCAAACTGATGCGAGTCATATATTATGCATTCTAACCATGGAATGTTTTTAAATTTGTGCATAATGAAAGCTTTACGTGTTTACTTTTGCAATCTGAAAAGCGTTAATACATGAACTGTTTGGTACTATATTAGTCAGGAATGATGTATGTTTTACAATTCAGAAATTCCTACGAGACTTCTTCTGGAATTACCTGACAGTCCCTAATTCACCCCTTGAGGAGACAGTTTCAGGCTGGGCAGGGAGGCGAATCCGTCGTCTGTCACAAACAGCGGAACCAGGACGCGCAGCTCAGGACCATTAACAAACCCTAGGGCTCGGGTTCTCATACCACTTTGAAATTTTCTGCAAGTCCAAAGTTATGATGAGAGATATATCCCAGATTTTCGTTTCTCAAGTAAACTTCCTTGTAGATTTACGGAGAACATTGCCAAGAAACTGAGTTCTAATGAAATGTCATCCTTAGGGGCCAGTCTTGCTTCGGGAAATGTCCACTGAAAGGATGCGCTCAGAGGAATTCAGACATCTTCAGATCTCTGGATCCTGTCCAAGCTGCACACAGGCCCATTGGCACCGATCCACCCTTGCTTTCCCACAAGGCTCTGGAAGCGCTCCAGGAGCTCATTTAGGCTCTACCTCGACCCACAGGAGTCTGTGCGCCAGAAAGGAATCACAGAGGAGACCAGCCTCAGGCGCCAGAGTCACAGAAAGGACCTAGAGGGGACATAAAGGGACAAGCCTGTGTGCTGTGGTGTCTGACCCAGGCACCTGGGAAGCAGACCCAAAGCAGGCAGCCTCTGTTCTGGACCACAAGGAGGGCGGGCTCCCAGGTGTCCAGCTGCCAGAGCGCTCCGCAAACTGAACACAACTGCCAGAGAAGATGAGAAACATAATATGTGCTCGTCTATGTGCACAGGACACAAAAGACATTCATAGAAAGAGGTGTGATTGTCTCTCAACAGCCAGCGAGGCGATCGCTGGAAAGAAACAGCAGCTGTAACTCCCCGACACCAATTTGTGGTGCGCGACCCTTAGCAAGTCTTTTACATCCTCCGTGCCTCAGTTTCCTCCTCTGTGCAGCGAGGACACTGGACGAGGAGGTCCCTCCGGTCTGATCTGGTGCTTTCATTTACATGGACTTAAGAACAATGGGAAGCAGTCACACCGCCGGCTGCCGTGCCAGTTACAGATCACTGGTACCTAACACATCACCAGAAGTGGAAATTATATCAGTGGTAAGGACATGTATCCAAAACTTATATGTACTTTCTTTTCAAGGAAGGTAAACCATGTCTCCCAATCCTTTTCTGCCACTGGGGGCCACAAGCCTTTCAGGAAATATTATGTAGTATTATGCAAACCGTAGGGAAAACATAAAGTTACTACCAAATCAATAAGAAAAAGTTGAATATCCCAGAAAATAAGCAAAATATATAAACAGGGAATTTACCAAAGATGCAAATGGCCAATTAACATGTAAATACTTACTCTTAATAGCTATTAGTCGATGCTAATAAATAGAATATTATATCCTTATGTTGTCAGTGAAATGAATCAGCCAAATACTGTAGAACTGCAAACTACTTCATTGTCAATTTTTAGAGGGAAATCAGGCACTATAAAGCAAAATCTTCCAATGTATTAAAGTCCTGTAACTCAGAAATTCCGTTTTTCAAATGTATTCTGAGGAACTAATCAGAACTGTGCATAAGATTTATGTAATAATGTTCACAATAATAAAAAAAAATAAATAAATAATTAAATTTATTTTGGCATACCCAAATGTTGTCAATAAAACTTTTGCTTTTGAAAACTAGTCAATAATATTGGAAATTCTGCAACGTAAAATGGAAACAGGATAGGTACGTGGTATGATCCCAATTCCGTAATTACGAAAATAAAGTCTAATACAGTAAGCAGTTTGATTTTGTTTTACTTTATTCTCCAAATTCCCAACAATAAATATGCATTACTTTTACCATCACAAAAATAAATACTATTTTCAATGGGTCAACACTGAAAAACCCTTTGGCAGCATCCAGTCCTTCTTAACACACACCCCATCTATGACTCAGCAATTCTACTCCTGGGGGTTGGCTCAACAGAAATGCAAATCTATGCTCACCAAAGTCCACTCGCTAAAGCACTCAGAGCAGTGTGACTTATAATGCCCTAAAGCTGGAAGCTGCCCACATGTCCACTAGTAACAGAATGGGTTAACCGTGGTGTACCCCGCCCACAGAATGCCATTGGGATGAGAAAGCATCAATGATACAGAGGAATTTCACCAACATTGTGTTAGACTCAATGAAAGAAGCCAGACAGAAAGGAGCACGTGTTTTATGATTTCATTAACTTAAAGTACGAAAACGCCAAATTAATCTAAGTTGTGAGTTACTCTCAGGAGATGGGGGACAGCAAGAAACTGCGGGGGCTTCCGGGGCCTGTCCCGTGCCGTGTGTCCACCTGGGTGTGTGCTGTTTGTGAAAATTATCCAGACGTACGTCTCTGTGCCTTCTCTGTGAGCTTATGATACCTCAGCAAGATGTTTAAAAATGAACTAATAAAGTATTCAGCCTATACGATGGGGGCAGCGGGGAAAGACGGAAGGAAGCGGAAAGGACCAAGGGTGAGGCCCAGCGTGTTGCCTGGGACCTGAGAGCACCGCACCTCTTTCAGGTGACACGGGGAAAGGCTGGGGTGGCTCACCCCGCTCCCACGGGTGGCGGGGTGGGGGCCGCTCCAGCAGTGTCCTGCACCGAGCCCGGCTCACGGCCCTGACCCTGCCACCATGCTCCCCGGCTCACCCACACCAGCGACACACACGAACACCCCGCCGTTCCCTTTACCTGGAAGACTTGTTTCCCAAAGCTGTACCTGCCTCACTCCAATCAGAGCTCTGTTTGAGCCCATCTTCTCCAAAGGGCCACTCACTGACCACTTAATTAAAATAACCTCCCACCAACCTCACACTCATGCACTAATTTACTTTATTTGTC
Organism: Indri indri; assembly: GCA_004363605.1. Taxonomy (NCBI): domain Eukaryota; kingdom Metazoa; phylum Chordata; class Mammalia; order Primates; family Indriidae; genus Indri; species Indri indri. The sequence goes on from RJWJ010013077.1 coordinate 7,662, forward strand.
CTCATGAGACTTACTGCTCTGTGTAATTAAAGTGTGTGCACACTCACGCACATACATGCACATGTGTGTGTGCGATATATACACACATACAGATATATGTGCAGTGTAGCAGACATATACATAGATACAGAGCAGATACATATGCATACATAATATATACACAATGCACATATAACACAGATGTAGCTGCAGGTATGGATGGCACAGGCATAGTAGAGATACAGATACACAGGAGGTAGATTCGTGCTTGCCTTGGTAGAATGTGAGCTTCGCAGGGACAGACATTTTATCTCTTCCACCTTCCTTTCCCTAATGCCTTGCATACTTTCCAAAACATCAAAGTGCTCAGCGAACCTGTGTGGAAGGAGTATCATTCTCCTTGTCCCCGTTATCCACAGGCCCTGCTGGCGAAGGTGCTGATGGGACCAAACAGCCGTGCAGCTAACAACCCGGAAGAATCAGTGAAGTTTCTCAAATACCTAAAAGCCTCCTGGTACCATGAATTTGGGGTGTCGGGCTCATTGCCTATGTCTATAGAGTCTCTTTTAATATCTTAATAATCAATTTAAATGGAAAAGCCTTCTCGTGGTGACCTGTCTCCATCTCCCCCTCCAGGGCAGCCCAACAGGACCCCGAGCAAAGGCCAAGGACACAGTTGCGGCTTCCCAGGATAATTGGATGCAGACCCCACAGGGCGCACTCTACAGTTAGGAGAGTGGTTGTTTGGACAAGGGGAGAGACCGGGCTACCCTCGTATTTTTGTTGAGCAATCTGAGCTGCTGGGCACATTCCATGTGAAGGGTCAGATCCACACTCTTCAAGAACTCCACTTGGGAAACAGTAGGTGAACGAGGTCAAGATAATTTGAGTCCATATGGACCTCTTTAGCGCAGGGAACTGCTGTAAAACATGAGGCATTCTCACGGGCTTATGTGCTGTCGAGGTTTAGAAATTCCCAGGGTGTTTGGTTCGCATGTGATTTCCTTACTTGTATTGAATTACTGCGCTCAGAGGCAGCATTCAGGGGCCCTCGGTGCAGCTGGCTGACGTGACTGGTCTGTCCCAGTTCTGGGAGATAATGTTAACAGCTCACCTGTATGTCCACTTTGCGACTCAGTAACTACCTCATTGACTCACCACGACGCGCTGGGTTGCACAGGGAAGGCTCTGTGACTGCCCTTCTGCAGTGTGGGGGCTGGGCTCACCAGTGGGGGATGTCATTTGCCCCTTGGTGTCACTCCTATTAGGACAGGTGCCCATGTGGCCGGACGTACCTTTTGGTCATCAGCTGTTGAGATCAGATGCCTAGTAAATGGTGCAGATGGACCTCAGGTCTTTCCAGTTTAAGATAACGATGAAATCCTCCACATTCTGCGCGCTTTCCTTTTCCTGCCCACTCTGTGCTTCATAACCCACTCCTGGACTGTGCGTCCGTACTTGCAGAGTTCCTACGTTCCTGTGAGTCTGCATCTTCTTAAGACAAAAACGGAGCAGAGAGGAGCAGACAGACAATCCCACTTTTCAGTGGGATTCCAGCCTCGTTCTTAGCAAGCGTATGGACACCATGTACTTTCGTGGCTCTGCCCAACAGCCGTGCAGCTGACAACCTGGAAGATCAGTGAAGTTTCTCAAATCCCTAAAAGCTTCCTGGTACCACAAATTTGGGGTGCCGGGCTCCTTGACTGTGTCTGTAGATACTCTTTTAATATCTTAATAATCAATTTCCTTAAAAGGTCAATTCTTTACTTTTTTCCTGCTCCCCATCTGGCTCCGGGACGAGGTGGCCAGGGCTCCCCCTCTCTCCACGGCCTGCTGGGCCTGGCCTGCGCTCGGCAGAGCCCAGGGCCACGTCTTGCTCAGGCCACCCCCAAGCTTCTGCCGCTCTTCTTGCAGGTTCTGTTCCCGGCAGCCCCGCCTGCCCCGCAGCAGCCCGGGCACAGCGCGGGGGCCTCGCGGGCTGCGTGGACGGAAGAGCGGGTGGCGCACACTCACCTCCGTCCTCAGACTTGGTCCCCCGGGTCAGGGCGCGTCCCGGCTGCCGGTCTGGCGGTGTCCTCGCGTACACAGCGGCAGCACAAGGAAGAGCCCTTAGCATTTTGTACAAAATATTCAGCTTGCAAGTTTATTCCTCAAAGCCAGCTCCTGTTCGTGAGAAAGATGATGAATCCAGGGTGCTGTAATCCACCAGTTTGGGGCCATTAAATCTGATCTTTTTATTGTCTTTAGGAAGGCAGAAACAAATCAACAAACACGTCTGTTCCCACTTAGAGCTGGCTGGTCTCTGCAAACAGCCGGAGCAATCCTCCCCGCGCTGCGCAGTTCCCGGGAGCGTGAGCCCGACCGCCCGATTCCTCCTGCTGGTCTGCGGGCGCCGTGGGCTCTGGAGGGGAGCCCCTCTTCTCTGCCCTGATTCCCTGCGGCCTATGCCTCCTGCGTGCGCATCAGCTGTCCGGCCGCGGGGACGCGGTCTCCGGACGCAAAGGAGGGGCAAACGCCGCTGCCGGTGCCAGTGCACGCAGTCCTGGAGGGACTGTCCCCGCGACTGCGTGCTTCTGCCCGCCGGCCCACGCCCAGACGAGGATGTCCCCGGCCCGGGAGACAAGAGGGGCCACTGATGCCCACAGGCGATGCTCCCTGCCCCAACGCCGACGCGCACAGGCAGGGCCCCTCTTCAGATTCCCGCCTCTGCCTCTTCTTACCCCCTGCTTGGGGCCTGCGCCTGCTCTCTCCCTGGGCGGGGGACGCGGGCCTTTCCAGAGCAGTCCCCAGTCGGCAGAGGCCTGTGCTCTTGATGCTCCGGCGCCCGGAATCGTGCCGAGCTCAGGCGGCACCAGCCCCTCTGGCCCTGCCCTGTCAAGGTGGGCGCTGGCCAGATGGCAGCTTGCACATATTGCCAGGGCATCCTGTTACGAAGGAAAGGTGTTCCACTGCCAGTGGCGCTTTTTTTCTCAACAGATCTTATACATCTTTTGAAATGCTATTTCTTGTATTTTGCTTTTTAAATATTCCTTTTCTGTTGGCAGGAGTAATACAGGAATAGACTCACATGATGCATCCCAGTGATGACTCAGACGGGTAGACATGCACTCAAGCTGTGCTCTCCAATCCGGGAGCCACCGGCTGCACACACGCAGCTATCTACATTCCTACACAAATGGGGTTTAGATTGTTCCCATTTTGATTTTATGTTCATTATTACAAGTAACATTATAACTAACATCCCTGTTCATCCCTGTATCAGCCGCTTCATGACCCTGTGTGGTTATTGTCCTAGGAAAGTTAGCAAGGAGTGGAATTTCTAAGCCAAAGTGCACGCCCGTTTTTGGTTATTACAGTTGTTACAACGTTTCCCTGTGAAGCAGCTGTACCCATGCACCCACCGTCCCACCAACCGTCCACCCTGCAGCCACCACTGTCACCGAACTCTGAAATGCTGCCATTCCTACGGTTTGAAATCATTTCATTGCTCCTTTAAATGGGCTTTACCAAATGAGAAATCGTCTTACATTTAAACCTGTCACATGTTGAGAGACAGTCTTATGGCAACCGGCAGTTTGTATTTTCTGTACCATAAACAGCCTCCTCAAATATCTTGCCCATTTTTCTATTTGTTGCTTGTCTTTGATTGAATCAAGGAGATTCAAGGAGATTTATATACTTAGAATGCTGATTTTTTATCTATCACATGTTACAAATATTTGCTTATTGCATATTTGTAACTTTTTAAAGTAATAAATCTATTAACTATTTTTAAACCTTTTGAAAATGTTCTTGATCTTACAGAGTTTTAAATTTTGTTGTCATCATATTTATCAATCTTTATGAATTTAGAATGTACATCTTATTTTTGGCCTCTCCTACTTCTAAGTTATAAACATTCTTCTTCCTTGTTTTTTTTTTTTTTTTTTTTTTTTTTTTTTTTTTTTTTTTTTTTTTTTTTTTAGTTTTTTTAATTGCTGTTATTGAACTCCATACCTATCTGGAACTTATTTTTATTAATGGTATTTGAAGTAGATATTTACATTTTTTTCCAAGTATACATACAGCCAAAATTTTCTACACTATTATATTAGATAGTCCACTTTTCCTACTGATTTTAAATGCTATTGTTATCATATACCATCCACACAAATATATGTGAAAATGCTTGTACTTTCTATTCCTTGATATATTTGTGTATTATCGCATATTGTTTACATTCCTTGCCTTTATAATAAATGTTGACAAGCAATAAGGACAACTGTTCCTTATTCTTCTTTTTAAAATTGTCTTGGGCAAATGAATTTCAGAATTTGAAATTTATACTCCATAAATTGCATTGTAATATTGTAATGAGCATTGAATTGCCACTGTGGATTCCTTAAGAAAGTAATAATATATTTACAGCACTGAGCTTTCCCTTGAATGAAAACAGTGTATCTTTTCATTTATTTAATTCTTATTTATACTCTTCAGTGCATTTTTTTTAATTTATGAAGTATTTTATGTATAAATATCTGACATTTCCTGCTAGGGCTATTCCTAGATATTGATTTATTTAATATAGACAGTGACAAGCTCAGGGTGATTGTTCACCAGTTCAAAGCAAAATGCAGAAGCTAGTGTATGTGCCTTTTCGAATTAAGCGAGACAGACAAAATAGAGGTCCAGGTTTAGGAATTAGCCTAGTTTCAGAGAAGGTTAATTATCGCCCCAGCTAGGTCTCCTACTCTAAAATCACAGGCTGACAGGGCAGGCCTGGGGACCCGAGGCTTGGAGGGAGGGCGTCTTGGGAAGTGCAGGAGAGAACCTGGCCCTGCAGGGTTTTCCTGAACCTGCTAGGCCGGCAGACCATCTCTCTTGTTAGAGTTGGTTAGTGCCCTTGCTTAAGATTGTGCAGGGCATGCCACGTAGTGGATGCCTTACCGGACAATACTTATCCCCTCAGAGTCTGTCTGCACCTCCCCATCTGGACTCCAGACTAAAAACAAGGAACAAATCTCATCACAGCGTGGTGGGGGGTGCTGGCCCTGTGAAGGAGAGTGCACGCCAGAGGAGCTCCAGGACCTGGCCAGGACACACGGGCAGGAGCTGGGAGCAGGGACACAGAGACTGCATCCTGAGTGTCTTGGACCAGGGGAACTGGAACCTGAAGTTGGATAAGAGAGAGTTTATTGAAATGAGAGCGCCGTTCTGTGATACGTGACTTAAAGTCCTGGCAAGGACCTGGGAAGAAATGTTTATAAACTGCTAGAATGGATCTTGGAAACGTGGAAAAAGCAATGGGCCAACTAAATGAAGTATAAACACCAGAAACGCCATGGCAAATAGTGGAGAAAGGGATCGACAGGCTCAGAGAATTGGACACGCCGTCTTTACTAAATGACTCTATTGTGCTCAGAAACAGCTACCGAACTTCTCAGGGATAAGTTACCATTTCACCATATTTCTCAAATGCTAGAGATGCTGCACTGGCTGGTGCATTGCCCACACTGCATCCCATCCCAGTTCACCACCGGTGAGAGCCTTAACAATCGCTCCACTACAGCATGCCCAGGTATCAACACCCCACCCACCACCAGGTATGGGGTCCTTGTCGCCAACCAGCCAGTGAGTAATCCAGCTTTCAAATCATTTTCTAGAGTCTTATTCCTAGGACCACTCACAGTACCAACACTCTTAGATTGGATCCCCAGGAAACCAACTCTGAGATGAGATCTGCATGCAAAATGTTCACTGGACAGCTCTCAGGAGATACACCTGTGATGAATGAACAAAGGGGAAATGTGGGAGTAAGGGTGAGGCTGAGCCTCAACATAATAGCACTGAGGGGCCCTTCAGAGTTGTCCCAGATGTAAGCCGGAGGCTCCCTGGGGTCAAGGGCAAGTCCCCATGAGGGAAAGCAACCCAGGATCCCGGAATAATGAAGACAGTCATGGAAAAAGTGATGAAATCCAAATGAGTTCTGAACTGTAGTTAATAATATTCTTCCAAGGTTAATTTCTTAGTTTTGATAAATGTTCTATGGTTTCGAAAGATGTTAACACGAGGGGAAGCTGGGTAGAAAGTAAACAGGAACTGTGTGCTATTTTTGCAACTCTTCTGTAAGTCCAAAATTATTTCAAAATTTTAAAAAGTAGTGGTAAAAATAAGTTGACAAGAGACTTGAATAAATGGGAGAATGAGGTAACAAATTTATATGCACTATTAGACAAGATATAAAAGGAATGTTTCAAATGTTGTGAGGTGATTGTTCACCAATTCAAAGCAAAATGTGAAAGCTAGTGTAGGTGCCTTGTCGAATTGAGAGGGGCAGGGAGAACAGAGGTGCGGGTTTAGGCCTAGTCTCAGAGAAGGTTAATTATCGCCCCAGCTGGGGCTCCTACTCTAAAATCACAGGCAGACGGGGCAGGCCTGGGACCTGAGGCTTGGAGGGAGGGTGTCTTGGGAAAGTGCAGGAGAGAACCTGGCCCTGCAGGGTTTTCCTGAACCTGCGAGGCCAGCAGACCATCTCTCTTGTTAGAAGACAGCGAGCGCCTCTTTCAAAGATACTCATAAAGTAGTTTTAGTGTGTCAGGGATGGCTGAAGTCAATTTTTGGTGGGTCGTGAAGTGAAAGGAGTTTAAAGAGGCACAGATTTCTCGTCTTCGGAACCGTATGCATAAAGGAAGAAGACGGGTGAAATAGTTAAATGAAATATTATGCATAGGCTTGAAAGAGTTTTCTAATTCAGTGTAAGTGCGGGAAATGATGAATGAGCCTCCTGGCGGATATAAAATATGGGATTATAACATTTGTCCTTAAAATTCACTTTCACTTCAGATGTTTCATGGGAATTTCCTATTGTTAGTGCATCTCCTGTAATGTAACAGGATTCACAAAGAAATTGGTATTTCTTCTGCATAAATTTGATAAGAACATTCTACACCTAATCTGTTTTCTGAAAGTTCTCTAATTAAGCTAATTACAATTATAGCTTGATAATAATAATTACAATAATAGCTGACAGTTATCGAGCACTTGTTATGTGTCAGCATTGTGCTAAGTTATTTTAATTGCATTTTGGGGGAGAAATTAAGAGACTTGCAGAACAGAAGAACCACAGCAGAATAAACAATCACTGATCTCCCTGTTGGGGACCAGCTGACTTTATAAAGCAAACAAAGCATTCTGTAGCCCCTCCAAGGAGTGGGAGATTAGAACAAGAACCCCGCTAGAAAGCACAGATCACATCTGGTAATGGGAAACTTTCTCCAGACCGTGTCCTGCAGAAGGTTGATTCGTTGCCACTTAATAAATGCAGCTTTTCTTTCTGGAGAGGCCAAGCAGGGCATCTGTATGCTTGATTTTTCTGTCCACCTATTACAAATAGTCTCTTAGGAAAACAGCCATATTTTCTAACATGGGATGCTGTGTCTTGGGCGGTATGTCCAAATGGCAAGCTGGGTGTGGCACCTGAAATACACTCGGAGGGGCACTGGGTCCATTTCTAAAAGCCTGGTCAGAAACCAAGGTACAAGGACAGTGTCAAGTGACCGACAAGCCAAAGAAGGCCAGAAGCAGCGGAAATGGTGCCCTGCGGTTGAGGAGCAAGCTGAGTTTCTGCAATATTAGTTGATGTCTCTCTTGAGCAATTCTAGGTAAATCAGCTACTTGGAATACATAATTCTGAAATTATAGTCCCATCTCGCTCTGTTCCTTCAAAATAAAAAGAACTTTCAACTCCTGGAGAGAGTAAGATGCAGAAGCCCTAACCCTCATCACATTGCTGCCGCCTAAGTGGCTGAGAAAATGAGATCGCAAGTCCCTCTTCATTGGAGCGCGGCTGTTGTACAAGCCACCTGCCTGCCTGGGGACGAAGGCCAGCTGAAAGGCACTGAAGCCACGAGCTTGGGAATGCGCAGGAAACACGAGAAGGAGCTCATTCTGCAGCAGAGGGAGCTTTTACATACGAGTTAGCACATAGGAGACCAGCCTGAACCTGGAGACAGACGCCTGGTCCCCTCACCCAGATTAGATTTCCATGGCGGCTGTGGGGTTCTGTAGAATACAAGCCTGGCCTGGGTCTCACTGGGCTAAGGTTAAGGTGTCCGCAGGGCTTCATTCCTTCCAGAGGCTCTAGGGAGGATCCGATCCCTTGTCTTCTTCCACTTCTAGAAGCTGCCCGTGGCTCAGGGCCCCTTCCTCCACTTCAGGGGCAGCGGGGCTCCTGGCCCCACATCTCCTTCTCTGACCACAGCTGGAAAAGAGTCTTCAATTTTAAGGACTTGTGTGGTCAAATGGGGCCCACCCAGGTAATCCAGGGTAATTTCTCTATCTCTAGAGCCTTGACTTAATCACACCCGCGAAGTCCCCGAACCTATTCGCAGTTCGAGGACCGGGGCGCGCAAGTCTTCAGAGGGCCTTTATTCTGCCCACCACCTCCCCGGTCTGAGCATCACGAGGCTTTGATGGTGAGAAAGAAAAGTGGTTTGGAGCAATTGACACAAGGATAGAAAATGCTGAGTACCAACCAAATCCTTTCCACACGTATTTATTCAGCAAATACTGAATACCTGGACGTGCTTGTTTTCTAGGCCTGCGCTGCTCAATACCGTAGACACGAGGCTCATGTGACTACTGAACACTTGAGATGTGCTGTGTCAAATACACTCAGATTGCAAAGGTTTAGCAGGAAAAAAGAATGCAAAATATCTTGACAATTTTATGTTGATGTGGATATCATACTATTTGGGATATGTGAGATTAAATACAGCATATTATCAAAGTTTAAAAAAAAGAAAAGTGAGATCATTACATTTTAAAGACAAATGACTAGGGTGCCTTGACTTCTTCACACCTAGCTTCAGACACCCTCTGAGCGGTAGGAGGTCCTCTGGCGCCAGCTGTCCGCGCAGGACTCTGCTGGGTCCCCTGCAATCGCCGCTGCCAGTGGGAAGCACCGAGCGGGAAGGTACCGCGGGCCCAGGGCAGGAGGGGAGTGGCCGCCAGCCTTGGACACTCGGACACACGGACACGAGGCTCCGCTGGACATTGCTGGCTCTGCTGACACCGTCAGCTCAGCCACCGGGTGTGGCCGTCTCTCCGGGCGCCCGGCTGCCTCCCTACTCATGCGCAACGCAGGAGAACTTCACTTCCCTGAGATCTGGGCAAACGCCGGCCCGGCAGTGACTTCTGCTTCTCTCTTGAGAAAAGCAGTCCTATTTGCCCCCAGACGATGTTCCAGACAGGATTAGAACAGTTTTTTTTTTAATTAATTTATTTTAACATAAATGATAGGCAACTTGATATTCCTTCCCTAAAGACTTCAGTGTGAACCTCTAAAAACCAGGAACACTTTCATCCGGAGTCAAAGCTACATTTCCCACTGGACAGAGTGAATAATGATTCTTTCCTATGCACTAGGACCCAGACCAAATTCAGATTTCCTCACTGCCCGAAAATATCATTGTTTTGGTGTGTTTGTGTAAACTAGGTTTCAATCCAGGGCTTCACATTGCACTGGGTTGCAATGCACCTTAAGCAAAAGACCACATTTGCGTGGCAGAGCGGGATAGATGTTAGCCTGGTGTACACGGTGCGGGCTTCGTGCAAACACTCTTTGGAACGTCCAAAAAGCTGTGCCTTAACCCTTCACAACAGTGAAGGGCTTATATTTATGACCTGAGCCTATTTCAAAACCCAATAGCACAATGACATGATCCCGGTGGGTAGATCACCAATCGACAATGAATTCCGAACGTTTCTGTTGACTCCTCCTCAACCCTCCAGCAGCAGCGGCACATTCCTGAGAGCCACGCCAATCTCAGGGTGGCAGGAGTTGTGTCTGCGGTTCTTTCCACCTTACCTTTGTCTGTGTTTGTGAGGGAGAAGGGGGTGTCCTGAGGAGGCTCCTGGGGGTGCGCAGGGTAGCTTTAGAAGGAACCAGCTGCCACAGGTCCTGGACCAGCCTGTGGTGTGTACTTAGAGGGCAGGCAAGGCCAGGGGGCCCTTGAGCAGACTCCTCCCCTAGGGGTGGGAGTTTGAGGATGGGGAGCAGAGTGAGCAGGGGATGGTGCCAGAGGCTGGTGGACTTCAGGGAAAGTTCGCTCCAGGGTCAGGGGCACTGAGGCATCTGAATGAACAACCTTCTGTAACGTACCCCTAGAGGTACTTGGACATGCCCATTGCAAACAAAATGTGCTGCATTGCTTTCTGTTAAAACTCGTTTCCACAATGCTATTTCCCCAACTAAAGAAGAATTTGGGACTGATCTAAGGATTCCTTTTGCCAGAGATAAGGTTTTTGGGTGGGAGTTCAAGGGACACTGAAAACACGCTAACCCCTGCTGCTTGGTCAGTGGTTCGTGGTGCCCAGCCGGCTGCTATGTGAAAGCCGGGAACCAGTTTGCCCACGGGCAGGCTGGGAGAGACCTGAACGAGTACTACTCCACTGAGCTGGACCCCAGGGAGGGTTGTGCTGTGGTTGGCATCTTCCACCAGACCTGTCTCTACAGAGCCAGTTACGTTCAGGGTCTGCAAGCGTGTCTGAGGCTCATGTTTCGGAGCCTTTGGGCAATTCCTTCCACACCTAGATCTAATTAATCAGCCACAGCTGTGAGCATGGTGGGAGACTCACGGCAGGGAGACAAAGAAAACCAGATCCTGCGGTGGGCAAGGGGCACAGCGCCAGGGAGGACAGCCTGTCTGCAGAACGGCCTGGGACAGAGCATCCTCTGAGCTCCTCATGGCGAGAGATGCAAGGGGAATTGTGGCCAGAAGGCTGAGCTCCGTGCACACACATGAACACACACACACACACACACACACCGCTTGCACGTATACACACACACTGACCTGTAGTCCCTTTGGTATGCACTGAATTTGACTAGCCCAGTGCATTTTTGTAAGAGTGAAAAATACAACATCATGTCTAGTTGTGATTACAAAATCAACGTGTGTGTGCACTTAAAGGAAACATTTTACAAAGTACGAAGGCAGTAAAAGTAAACACTCGAGGTATGCATTCTAGCGTTCATAATGAAAAGAAAAATAGTGCCAAAAATTATCCTAATTGAATATTTGCAGCTCACTTCCAATGGGCAGAAGATGCTACAAATAAAAAGACTAGTGATAAAGCATTATTCTCCACTGGAATTGGATGAAACCCACAGAATCTGTTTCTTATATACTCCTAAGCTATGATATCTAGAATCTTTATTTTTTGTTTTGAAAATGAATTGTTTATAGCTATGAAGGCTTGAAATGCTTATCATTCAGAGTAAAACCCTTTTTACTTTTTAGAAAAGTCTCCACTGCTTTTTCATGTTGGGCTTTGGACTGAATGTTTCTTCCAAGTGCCAACTAAGACCAAAAAGACAATGGTTTCAACAGCAAATTAAAACTTTTAGTGAGTGTACATTGGAATAGTCCTAGAATCCTGCTAGCAGGAGTATAGAAAGGTATAACCCTTCTGGAAAGTAATCTGAAATATCCATCAAGATCCTTAAAATCTTGAGTCCTTTTAACACATTAGTTCTACTTCTAGGAACTTATAAACTTGGGCTGGTACACATGAATAGTGCATACACATAGGATGCCATACTGACCAGCTCATTGTAACAGTAAGTTAGATCTATGTTTATTCAAAGAGAATGATGTCTCTGATATTTTGATCAGTGAAAAACAAAACAATAAAAATCCCTGCAAATTTTGCACCCCTCATACACGGTACATGTGCCAGTTTGCATTTGCATTCCCTTCGCATGTACGAGTACACTGAAAGCACACTGGAAAGATAAAATCCCACCAACGTGCCTCCTGAAGTTGTGGTGATTATACTTATTTTGAGTGTTTTGATTCTTTTGAGATTTCTGAGTATTTATTATAGTTACAATTAGAAAAAATAAAGCTATTTTCATCTGGAATGAATTCATTGTTGAAAATTCGGATAATAAATGATAAATACAAAAATTAAAATCACCATTGTAGCATCAAAATAGAAATTAACATCTATGTTGTATTTCTTGTGTTTCATTCCAGATTTAGGTGGATTAGAAATAAATGTAAAGATGTATATAGGTAGAGCTAGAGACATAGATGTACATAGATGTATGTTGCATTATTTTTCTCTTGGTTTGTTCTTTGTTTCTAAACTTCATGGATAATGTATTGTGCCCTGCAGTAATTTTGCTTTTTTGTGCAATCACATTTATCAGTCTTTTTATTTGCAATTTCTGTTCAGATAATAGCCTATGTTTTACTGTATACATATTGATTCTAATACATGCATGTTTTTAGAAATAGTTATTTTAATCCAGGCAGAATGTAAGTGTAAGGTGTGAGGTAAGGATCCTATTTTTTCTCCAAATGGCAAAGTAGAGATCCCAACTATCATTTTATAAATAGAAGAAATAAATTTTCTTGTAAAGTGAATGACAAGACATGGTCATAGGGGTGTGAGAAGCAAACTCAGGGGAGAGACTGGACAGAAACAGTCTCTTCTGTGAAACCCAAGCCCCGTACTCCACACACTGCAAAGGAGACCCGCTCCAGAGTACAGGAGAGTCTTGCTGAGGATGCTCACCAGGAATCGGCCCCTCTGCGCCCTGAATCTGTCTTCTCCCATCTTCATCTGCCTCCTGGTGCAGGCCCAGGTCACCGCCCCCTCCTCTGTACAAGGGACATTCCTTTAGTTTTCTGACAGCGGACCCTTGCCTTTGTTTGGCTTATGCCACAGATTTGACCAGTATGTTCACCGAGAATTTAAAAACCAGAAAAGGAAATATTAATAGCATAAAAGAGCATGTTTCCAAAAATATATTTGTACTCTCAGATCTCGCCTATCCTTGTGAGGAGGCCTGGCACCCTAGCGGGGGGCTCCCTGGCCTGGAGACCCAGCCCACATCTGCTGTCTCAGCGTGGCTCTGGGCCACATGGCTGCCAGGCCTCTTCTTGCTGTCTGTGGCCCTACATTCCTGTCCTCCCTGCTCTGCCTCTGAGTGGGGAGGGTCCTCGTCACTTTAGCAGAGCCTGGAGAACCAGGTGGGCTCTGCACAGAGCTGAGGCTGCACGTCCCATGGGAGGAAGTCAGCAGCTAGGGGGCTGCGACTGACCGGACCTCTCCGTGGTGGCGCTACATTCCATGTTTATTTCTAAGTTGACTTTTTCTCCATTTGCCACACTCTTTGTGCATTTGTTTCATATTATTTTTCACTTTCTGACCTTTTCCAATTCAAAACAACTACTCAGCCCATTTTGACTTACACAAGTAGCTCTACCATGTTTGGACCCTTTGTTGTAGTCTGTGAGTGTCCAGGAACGCCCCACTAGGTCGTCTAGAATGTACAGGCATTTTGGACTCAAACTCCAGAGTCCTAGGAAAATAGTTTCTCTTGAAAAAGGAATGAGACAACCATAAAATTTTTTTTAAAACAAGTACCCTCTATGGTCCATGCATTTAGAAGATTATTTCTCTTAATGAACATACTATTTCTGTGAGGTGGCTATTGTTCTCATTTCACAGACAATGAACACTGAGTTCAGAGAGCTTAGGTAACTTGTCCAAGGTCACCCAGCTCGTAAGTGGTGGAGCAGAGATGCAAGCTAGCTATGACTTTCTCCAAAGCTGAGGTTCTTTCCACTACTTTGTGTTGCCTCCCTTAGTCTCATCTATGGGAACTTGCCCAGACTTTATTGATGACGAGGAAGGGAAGGGCTTGATGAGCATTGTCTGTTATTATAAGGTAGCATGAAATCCCATCTCCTTTCCCTTAGTGAACAGCATATAATTCTGTCAGTTCATTCGTCTGTTTATGGTTGTTTCATGTCTTCAGAGCTCAGCAAGAGATTTGAATCACTTCCATTTGAATTTTAAACAAAGAACTTGTGTTAAAGCCACTTAAGGGGGATCTGCAGGGAGGGGAGAATGATTCTTGCCAGAAGTTGTTCAATGGAATGCAGAGTGGATCACACTGGACACCCCGAGGCCAGGCCCCAGTCCAGGCCCTGCCACAAGAAGTCTTTGTAAATCCCGCCTCCCTGGGCCTCAATAGCCCTCTCTGTAAAGTGGAGAGGGATTTACCATCCAGAGGATGACAAGTAGGTTTTAATCCCCACACTAGTCTGTGTGTGTAGCCACAGCTTCCTAGAATGCCGTTTTGAAATTAACCTTATCTGCAGACAACTTGAGCTTATATTTACAAAAACCCAAAGACACCACCAAAAAAACTCTTCTAAGTGATAAACAAATTCAGCAAAGTTGCAGAATACGAAATCAGCATACAAAAATCTATAGCATTTTATATGCTAATGGTGATCAATCTGAAAAAAAAAAATCAAGAAAGCAACCCCATTTACAACTACAAAAAAAAATACCTAGTGGTAAATTTAACAAAGAAGTGAAAGATCTCTACAAAAAAACCCTAAACCTATAAAATACTGATGAAATAATTGAAGAGTACGCACACAAAAAAAGGAAAGATATCCATCCCATGTTCATGGATTGAAAGAATTAATATTGTTAAAACGTCTGTGCTATCAAAAATAATCTACAGAGTAAATGTAATCCCTATCAAAATACCAATGACATTATTCACAGAGGTAGAAAACACAATTGTAAAATTTGTATGGAACCACGAAAGACCCCAAATAGCTAAAGCAATCATGAGCAAAAAGAATAAAGCTAGAGGCATCACACTACCTGATTTCAAATTATACTACAAATCTGTAGAAACCAAAGCAGTGTGGTACTGGCATAAAAACAGACACATAGACCAATGGAACAGAATATAGAACCCAGAAATAAATCCATGCCTGACAGCAAACTCACTTTGGACAAAGGCACCAAGAACATATCTTGGGGAAAGGACGCTCTCTTTAATAAATGTTCCTGGGGAAACTGGACATCCACATTCTGAAGAATGAAACCAGATCTCCACTTTTTACCATATACAAAAATCAATTCAAAATGGATTAGAGGCTTAAATGTAAGACCTGAAACTATGAAACTACTATAATAAAACTTTGGGGAAATGCTACAGGACATCGGACTGGACAAAGATTTTTGCTGTAAGACCTCAAAAGCACAGACGACAAAAGCAAAAATAGACAAATGGAATTACATCAAGCTAAAAAGCTTCTTTGCAGCAAAGGAAACTGTTAACAAAGTGAAGAGACAGCCTACAGAATGGGAGAAAATATTTGCAAACTATCCACCCAACGAGGGATTAATAACCACAATATAAAAGGAACTCAACTCAATAGCAAGAAAACAAATAATTTGATTTTTAAAAATGGGCGAAAGACCTAAATTAGCACTTATCAAAAGAAGGCACACAAATGGCTAGCAGGCATATTAAAAAAAAAATGTTCAACATCACTAATTATCAGGGAAATGCAAATCAAAACCACAATGAGACGTCATCTCACCCCAGTTTAGGATGGCTATTACGAAAAGACAAGCAATAACACATGCTGGGGGGTGTGGAGAAAGGGAAGTGCTTGTGCACTGTTGGTGGGAATGTAAAGTTGCACAGCCATTATGGAGAACAGTATAGAAGTTCCTCAAAAACTGAAAATAGAACTACCGTATGACCCAGCAGTCAATCCCACTGGTAGATATAAAGCCAAAAGAGGAAATCAGTGTATCTAGGAGATACCTGCTCTCTTACGTGTATTGCAGTGCCGTTCACAATGGCCAAGGTATGCAATCGGCCTAACTGCCCATTAATAGATGAACACATAAGGAAAACATGGTGTATATACACAATGGAACACTGTTTAGCCATTAAAAAAGAATGAAATCCTTTCATTTTCAGCAACATGGATGGAACTGGAGGTCATTATATTAAGTGAAATAAGTCAGGCACAGAAAAAACAAATTTTGCATGTTCTCACTCATACTTGGGGAGCTAAAAAGATGAACCCCATGGAGGCAGAGAACAGAACGGTGGTTACCAGAGGCTGGGACGTGAAGGGGATGAAGACAAGTTGGTTAAGGGTACAAAAGTGCGGTTACGTGGAGTAAGTTCTAGTATTCAGTAGTATGGCACGGGAACTGAATTATACAATGTACTGTATATTTCAAAATAGCTGGAAAAGAAAACTGTAATGTTCTCAGCACAAAGAGATAAGTGTTGGAGGTGGTGGATCTCTCAAGTACCCTGACTTGATCATTACGTGTGTCGAAATATCACATGTAAACCAAAAATACGAACAACTATACCAATTTTTTAAAAAAGAATGCTGTGCTGAGAAGGGCTCTAAGGCCCAGAGAGAAGGGGTCCGTGACAATGGCTGAGTCTGTCTGCTCCATACGTGGAGGATCGCGGTGGTCGCTCATGTGACTGCCGCTTCTAGTCCTCGGATCAGGAAACCACTGAGATCCCTCTAAGCCGTGACATTTGTGGCCAGGCAGATCTCCCCCTTTGGCCTTGTCCAAATTGGACAGCTTCACACATGTAAATCCACAAGGGCTGTTCTGCATCCTAGATGCAGAAAACAGCAGACGTCTGAGCTGCAGGGCAATGGGTGCAGGAGAGTTAACAGGGGAAACGCCTCGGGACCCCTTGTCAAGCCGGGGGCTGGCGTGGGGGAACGTGCAGTGTTTGAAGCTGCAGAGTGTGGCAGGAATGTCAGCTTCTTCAGCAGCAAAGCATTTAAAGCCTTGGGCTTTCACGTGAAAATAAATATCTTACGGAGTAGAATAAAACGTATTCACATGATTTGTAAAAATAGGAAAGAGAAGCTTAAAGAAATGATGTGCTTGCCAAACTACTCTGCTCCAAGAACGCTACATGAGCACCCTGTCTTCCGCCGTTGGCGCGACTCCGTGGAAAACGTGGACAGCACAGAACAGCACCAAGAAAGCGATGACCAAAAGGAAGTTTAACAGGGAACAGAGACCTTGATGGAGGCCCAGGCACTCGTCTGCACAGAGGAACGGCAACGCTTAGCAGGAAGAGCCAAGCTGTGACCCCGGGCAGCTCTGGAGAAGGGCCAGGGCCCCAAACGTGCCTGTGGGACAAGTTAGCATGACTCCGTTGAGTCGTCCGCCTGAAAGGGAATCGCTTGTGCTGGGGAGGCGGCAGGGAGGAAACCTCATGCTTCTCTCCCGTGTTCTTTCCTTGATCAACCCATAGCTATTCACATGCCAGTCTCTGCCTTCCGAACGGCCTTCGGGCAAATTTATTCATTTGACAAGTATTCACTGAGCATCTCCTGTGTGCCAAGCATAGTCTAAATTCAACAATTTGTTTGCTATCCCACGAGCATCTCAGACCCATTTTGCCCATGGCTCCCTTGGCCTGGTTCTCCTCTCGTGCGTCCCATCTCAGTTAGGGCCCCACCATCCCCATCGCCCAGCGATCCAGGCCAAAAGCTGGGCATCATCCTCATCCCCCCTCTGGCTCACCCTCCAACATCTAGGTATCTCTAAGTCCTGTCCACGCCAGGGACCTGAGACCCCACCTGGGACCCGCCAGATCCTGGCCAGAAAAGGCCCCTGACCTGTGTCCTCTCCACCTTTTTGGCGAGGACTCCGCTGGTCCGGCAGCATCTGCTTCCTCCTCTAAAGCAGAAACCTCTGAGACGCGCTTTCCCACGGGCTTAGCAAGCTAGCCCTCTTCTCCAACTCACCCTGGTGCCTGCGGGGCTGGGTTCCTGGGGCCAGGCGTGGTGGAGTCCAGCCCCTCTGAGCACAGCCAGCACTGGTGAGGCACACGGCAGGAGCAGCCGCCAGGTAGACGGGGCTGGCCGCAGGTCCACACCAGGCGGGCCCTGGGTGTGTGATTTTGGCAGCCGCGTTGCCCTGACTGAGCATCCTCAGCCTGTCTGTTCGCCAAGCACTGTCCTTCTCCCCAGGGCTTCTCTGAATTGCCCAGTAGACCTTAAACAAACCGCTTCTCTTGGCAGGATCAGCCAGCACCACTTCCTGTTGCTTACAAGCAGGGAACTTGCCCACCGTCAGTGAAGCTTCCAGGTCTTGTTTCCTGGAGAGGAGAAGGGAAGGGGCAGATTGTGGGCGATGCCTGCAAGGTCATCTCTGGGACAGGGACTGCGGCGGACCAGGCAGAGGCCTGCGGTGCTCAGCTGCGGGGAATGCAGCCTGCCCCGGGAGGCGAGCTCACAGCCAAGGCAGAGAGGAAGGGTCTGAGGTTAGTCTGCGGACTCAGGAGTCAGTGAGGACGCCAGATGGGGACAAGAGCAGTGGGTGGGAGGGCACAGGCATGGGGCTGACACGCTGAGACCAGAGGCTGGGCAGCCCAGAGCATCCTGCAGATATACCTGGGTCAAAGCCACGGGGCCCTGCTGGACACGCAGAAGCCAGCGGAGCCCCCACACAGCCCCAGCCCCCTGTGACTTTGCTAGGACCTCCACGTCTGGGTCACCCACCTTGTCCTCAGTTCTCAGTGAGTTCCCAGCCTCTAGACTTGCGCACACGGCCTTGCTCTCTCTTTGGGGCCCTGGTCACCAGGATCCACTAGGCTACATCTCCTCCTTCCAGACCTTGCGCCCAGGCAATACTTTGCTTGGACTTTTTTACTTGCCTGGACTTTCCTCCTGTCCTGGACGAGCTGGGCTGTAGGTGCCTGGCCAGCCCCTCAGCCTGCATTCAGGCTCCCAGCCTCCCCTCCCTGCCCCTGTCTGGTCGCTGCCCGTCTCTTTTCCTCCAGATCATTTATTCCTGAAAAGTAGCTGAGTTCTCTTCTCTCTCCCCTGTCTCAGACAAAATAGTAGAGGGAATGTGTCACACTGCTGTTTGCTTTATTTTTTAAGGATTCTAGTGATGTTGTTCAAAGAGGGGACAGCAACCTCCAGCCTGCTCCTGGGGTGTGGAGCGTGTGGCGGGGAGAACTGACCATCCTGACCGAGCCCGTCACACAGGGCACAGGCTGCACATTGGGAGGAGGTGGGGGAGGGACTCACGAGCCGCTGTGCTGACTGTGCCTTCTGCGGTCACTCTGGACCCCAGACACCATGGGGGCCAGAACCTCTGCTTCCAAGGCTGAGAGAAACTGTGCTCGAGAGGATGCTGGAACTTCTTTCTGTACAAGAACCTCTATGTGGCAGACTGTTCCCAGGAGGAAGGTACCATTACATCAATACTGAAATATTTCACCAAAAGTCCAAGGCTGGAGTGGCCTGTCATTAGGACCCACAAACACAGCAAGGCAGGAAGGTGCTGCCAGTTTTCCGTCACCAGATCTTGACTCTGCCAGGAGCCCTGAGCCCAGGTCCTTGCATGGATGCCCTGCCTGTCACTCAGGTCTTCGCCAAACTTTATCTTGTACAGAAAACTTCTTTGCCTGCCAGAGCTGGGTAAGGTCCCTCCCTCAGTCTTCACCTCATCACTGTGGTGCGTCTCCCTTCTGAAATCCTCTTTCACATTTATATTTTTACCTCCTGACTTTATTTACTCCCTTACTGTCCATCCACTGCACTGTAAATTCCACAAAAGCCAGGGTTGGAGTTTTCTCTCCGTGTTCCCAGGACCTGGCACCTCCGGGTTTTCCATGACTATGTGCTGAAGGAAGGAGGGTGTCGTTGGGGAAAGGACCTCCACAGGATGTCAGCGGAGGAACGGCCGTTACAGTCTGCAGGGTGGCTCTGGCCTTGAGGTCTGAAAGTGCCCGCCCCAGCCAGGCAGCAGCTCTGACCGTCAGTCCTGTGCAGGGGCCCGTGAGAGCCTCTTCACCCACCTTCAGCTCACCAAGAATCCGACATCTGTGCCTCTCCACAAAAGGGCGGAACTCTGGAGGGCGCAGTGCCGAGCTGAAAGAGCACGTGCCGGGCACAGAAAGCCAGGGTCTGGGCCAGCCCTGGCACCAGCTCTGTGGCCAAGGGCCGTCCCTGGTGTGGCGGAAGAGCAGGGGGATGGCCCCGTGTTGCCCAGGTGGGTGTGAAGGATGTGCCGCATCAGTGAGCACGTGGCTGCCACGATGTCTTTCCAGTGTCACCCAGGGTCACGGGTGAGTGTTGAAAGGAGAAGCTGTTGAAAGTTGGTGCTAAAAGGTCTAAGTGAATGTCAGTTCTGGAAAAATGATTCTGAGATTGGGAGGCTGGAGGAAGCAGCTCAGGGCTGGAGGATCGCCCCATCTCACCCCTCCCGATGCATGGCATGGCACGAGAGACTCCGACCCTGATACCAACCCCAGCGTCCACCCCAGTGTCTCCCACACAGCCCGCTCCGGCCCCTCCCCTGGATCCCTGCCCCTGTGTCTGCAGCACCCACCGTCCTGGCTGCTGGAGGTGGACGGCCGGTGTGTGCGACTCCATTCACTGTCCCCCGGAACACCGGGCAGCTGCTGTCCCTTCTCTGTGCCTCCTTGAAGTCTTAAGCGGGGGAGACAGGAGATGGGCAAAGACAAGAGCTGGATCGAAGGCAGCAGGTGGGGAATGCAAGGGGCTCTTTTCACACCCTGCCCTCTGCAGGGGAAGCTTCTCCTGCCTAACTTTTCCTGGTCAATCCCACTCATCACTCGCTTCCTCAGGGAGGTTCCTCTTGCCCCGCACTGGTCGACCCCTGCCATCTGATGCCTTCGGCATCCTGGCCAGGAATACTTTCTGGGAAACGCATCATTCAGTGAACTTATTACGCACGCCTCACAGAGTGCCTACACACACCTGGATGGTAGAGCCTACTGCACACCTAGGCAGTGTGGCACAGCCTGTCGCTCCCAGGCTACACACCTGCACAGTGTTACTGTGCTGAATACTGTGGGCAGTGGTAACACAGTGGTAAGTATTTGTGTAGCTAAACATATCTAAACATAGATAATGTACAGTAAAAATATGGCATGATAATCTTATGGGACCACCATCATACCTGCGGTCCATCATTCATAGAAACGTTATGTGTCGCATGACTGCAGTGTAGTCTGAATGGTCCATGCTCACAACTCAGTGATTATTGTCCCTGTCTTACAGTTGAGAAGTCTCATGCTCATAAGACAATGTCCTTAGCCCCAGGTCATGTGAACTTGATGTGTGGCTGTCATTATGCTTGTTCCGCAGCCTGCTGGCCCATGTACTTGGGTGTGATGAAATGCAGGGGGCTCCAGACTTCCACCCCTTTTCAGCTTGACTGACTTCTAGGGAGTCTCTCCCCGCCCTTGTGCTAGTTAGACTGAAGGGGGCGCTGCTGGCAGGTGCAGCCCACAGTCCTGCTTGGCCTGTGCGCTGTTCCAGTTGGATCAGAAAGCGCTGGGGTCAGCAGGCAGCTATGGCTTTCAAGCTGCTCCCCGTCCAACCTCCATTTTTAATTCTCAGGAGCTAATAGAAGACATAATGCTACCTGCTTGGAGTTTGTAAGCTTTTGCGCCTTTAACGCCTGGAGTAGCTGCCTCTGCACCCCAATTGCTCAGATTCCACAGACATTTTTGTTCCTTTCCTTTCTGCCATCGACACTTTTCGATGAACCCAGTGTCCGCCAGGACTCAGGTCTCCCAGGATCAACCAGAAGACCCATGTTACCGTATGACGGTCTCATTTGCTGTGTCAGTATACACAGCAGTTATTTGGAATATTTTTGGGATAAGCACTCAAAGATGTGTGGAGACCCTCAGGAAAAAAGAAAAAAAAAAGATGCCTACAAAAATACCTTGTATTATTCCGAGGAATTTAAACCATATGTTTCTGCTTCTTTTACTGATTCTTTTACAAGTAAACCATTAAAATGCACTCCTCTAAGAGCTGTTTGATGTCCCAAGAGCTCCCAAATATTTTACAAGCTGTTTTCCTTAGAATCAAAAGGATGTGTTTAACTTACCTAAGAGGTGTGGAAGGCATTCAAATCTGAAGGATTTTTTTCATAACCTTTGAATTGGACACAACAAATTGCCTGCCTCTAACTCTTCATGATGGATAAAATTTGTAACTGTTGTGGTGAAACCAATCTGATTCGGTTTCTGTGTACATTAGAAACAATGTCCCTGGAGGGAGCCAGGACCATAGGAAAATTGTAAAGTTTGTGAATGTGGCTTTTCTGATGCTGAGTTCCATTCTCTCGGCTAAAAGTTGCTGTGGAACAAACAAAACACAGCTGAAGGTTGGCATTAACTATATGTTCCTCTCAAAGACCCCCTCTTATGTATTCTTTTACAAGTTCATTTTTTACAAATAAATAGCATTTCTTTTTTCATTCTAATCAGCACAGAATAATCATGTCACCTCACCAGGCAGACATGAGTCCAGCAGAAAGCAGACACTCTACATCTTCGTTAGCTGGCACTACCTTGTTGCAAATTCGTACATGATTTCAACTCGGATCGCTCAAAACGGCTGTGATTCAACCACCTCCAGTTTCTGGGACTCTTAACAGACATGCTTCCCTTCCATAGTATTGTTTTTTTATTTGGAAAAAATAAATAGACACAATAGTAGCTTAAATATCTCAATTGGTACATTGGTTTACTCTTTACAAATTCCCCGTGAATTATCTTGGTTAATTCTTGTTTACTTATTGTTCTTCCAAAATCCCTGGGACAAGCTTCTCACCATCCCCCTCATCTAGAGATCAGCAGCGCCCCAGGGGAGAAGTTTAGTAAGGACAAAGCGTAGACTCAGGATCCTTGATCAAAAACTTAACACACTTTCTACTTTGGGGTTCTCCAGTATAAAATACTGAACTGAGCCCGCAGCACAGCAAAGCCATGTGATTGATGGAATTGGTGAGTGAACGGGTGAACCTCCGGTGCTCAGGAAGCTCCCAAGAGGTGGTCATCCACCCAGCCTGTCACAAGGGCAGCCCGGTGGCACAGCCAGCCTTGCCGGTAGGTGGATGAGAACCCGCAAGGCCGGAGGGAGGGTGCAGGTGGAGCTGATCAGGTTCATCATACTTCAAGGAAAATAAACTAGTCAAATTCAGAGACTTCTACAACTGCTTAATTACCCGAGGTAAAAAAAAATAGCCTTGGGCACCTGGTTCTTTTCCCGGTGAAAGAGCTATTGAGACAAAAGCCAGTGTTTTGCTGCAATTGCTGGTTATTCAATACTGCGTGCGGGTGATTCGCTGGGGAATGCAGCTTGGTTCCTCCGAGACGGCGCGGCCATGAACACGGGGCCCGCTCTGGCTCTGGTGCTGTTTCCCGACCCTCCGTGCCCACAGCACAGGAACAAGGTGGCTTGGTGGACTCCCACGTTCCCCAGGTCCTTGAAGATCCAGGAAGATGTCCTTCGGGACGAGGGGCAAGTGTTCACACAGGACACCAGTGAGCCCTTTTTAGGAAAGTCCCACCCAGCTTGAGCTCCCACTGAATAGCCATCTGCCCTCGTCCGTCCAACTTCTCCTGACGAGGCAGAAGCATTCCAGGCGGTCAGGCGCTGCGCTTTCTGTCTGTCATCCATCAAAATTGCCCTGAGAACCTGCAGCAACAGTCCGATTGAAATAGCTTCCTTGAAATTCTTCTGCAAAATGTCACTTTAGAAAAAAATGGTAAGGACTTTTTGACATCCTTAACATGATCACAGCCTCAGACCATCAGAGGTCCAGTGTCGCTGATGCAGTTCTGGCAGATGAGAGTTCACGTCACACCCACCTCCCCAGGGTCAGCCCTGCGTGGAAGGGCGTCTCAGAAGCTCCACTGTTGCTCACACCGCAGCCTTGACACCCAAGCCTCACTGGCTGGCCCTGTGCTTCTCATCCGGACGCCCAATCCCTGGTGCTCCTGCCTCGGCACAGTGCTCTGTGCGGGACCTGCCCTGTGCTCTCCTCCCTGCCACCACACACACGTGCACACACACACGCACGCACGTGCACACACACACGCGCACACACACACACATGTGCACGCTCTGTAGACCTATCCTCTGTGCGTTGTGACGGGGACGCCAGCTGCTGAGGGGGAGCTCTCGCTGGTTCATCCCGGCATCACATGCAAACCTGGCCCGCCGAGGCCTCTTTCTCCCGGGTTACTCCTTCTGTGGTTCCCTCCTCCCCGGCTGGCAACTGCGCCCTGAACTCCCCAGTCCCAAGTGCGGGACGCGGACAAGCCTGCCTCCCAGTCACGTCTCCACTGCAAGGTGTGTGAGAGACCTTGAGGGACTTCTTGGTCCTCTGGTCCAATTTTGATTTAACATGAAGGCAACTTGTTTATCTCAAAGGCATGTTGACAAGGATTAAATGAAACGAACCCCACCGGAACCTGCTGTTTTTGCACGTACCGAGCGCGGTCCATCTCTTGCTCTGTGCTCGTTGTGACCTGTGCGTCACCTCCCATCTCACTGGCAGGCATTTCACACATCAGAACTGGGGCTGCTCTGCTTACAGACAAGGCAATTCTGGGTAGTGTTGAGCCATGTCAGAACCTTCCAGATCCTTGGAATTCGCTCCGCTACCCAGGTCACGTCCCAGAGAACCGAGGACCAGCTCTCTGACCTCAGAGCAGGCCTCCTCAGCCCTGTCTGGCTGGAATCGTGACATTTTGCCCCACCTGGGTCACCCCGCTCTGGTTCAGTTCTCGCCAATCCATCCTCAGGCCAGTATCACCATTGCAACTCTCATGTCTGGGGACACAGAAAGGGTTATTTCTAAGGTGCTGGAAAGGAGACTCCTATTGGTGGCATCCAAGACAACGTGGAGTATTTGGATCCCGCCCATTTGATGAAACTCTGTCCACAAATCCCCTGAGCAATGGCAGAGCAGGGGTCTCCATTCTCGTTGCCAATTGTTATTCACCGTGTCCCCGGTCACCTGCTGCCCAGTCCTCACCCCTCCGCAGTAACAAAGTACCGGACGGGGCAGACGCAATGGAAGCTGACGGTCTCACGGTTCTGGAGGCTGCGAGGCCAAGAGCAGGGTGTTGGCTCCTCCCGAGGCCTCTCTCCTTGGCGCACAGACCACTGTCTTCACGTTCTCACGTTGTCTTCCTTCATGACTGCCTCTGCGCCGAATTTCTCGTTTTCATAAGGACACCAGTTCTATTGGGTTAGGGTCCACCCCAATGACCTCATTTTAACTTGATGCCTCTGTAAAGACCCTGTTTTAAAATAAGGCCACATTCTGAGGGCCTGGGGCCGAGGAGGACACAGTTCGGCCCACGACGCCACCCCGCCCACCGGAAAAGTTTACGCTGCCCCATCCTCTCTTCATCCCCTGCATCATCCTGACCTTTAGCCACTTCCCGACTCCCAGACCTTTGCTATGTCTTCAAACTGTCTCCTAATCAAGATTCTTAATCTTCAAAATAGCCTGGTCACTCTTCGATGGGCTGACCCAAGGCCCTGCGGTGACAGTGCAGGGCAGAGCAGCACTGGGCTCTGGGCTCTGGTCCAGGTCCCCGCAGTCCATGTGACGGGGAAGGAAGCCCAGGGGCAAGTCTTTGGCAAGTGCCAAGGGTCAAACCACGGGCACCGACAGCAGCACACACCAAACTGGAAGGATCCTCGGGGCACTGAGCTTGCCAGTTACATGGTATGGCCAGAGACGGGCTCCGTGCATCAGAAGATGTGACTGGCAGCCAGGAAACACCAGACGGGGAGAGAGGTCTCGCTGCAGCACGTGGGCCCTTCTACTGCCGTGTGCTGCGAAACACAGCAGCGCATCTGCACAGATCCGCGTGTACTGCGTCACGCTGAATGTTTTCTATCAGGTGAAGAGAAGACCCCGGATCTAGTGCCTCTTCACCTTTTGCAAAACCTCAAGGGCCCAGAGCCGGGGTGCCTGTGGAAGGGCAGCCTGTCTGAGAACCTGCCTGGCGACGCTCCCCTCTCCCCCGCGACTGTGCAAACCGCGTGCCTCGGCGCTCCCTCTCCGCCTGCTCTGCAGACTGATCTCTTCTGCGCTCTGTAGAGAACAGGAGCCATCGGAAGGGAAGACTGTTATCTTCTTTACCTGTGACAGTGGACTTCCCAACCTCTGTGCCCGTCCCTCCCCTCCAGTTTGAAACTTCTCCCCCACATCTGCTCAGAAACCATGCCTCAGTGGTCATCTTCTCTCTTTCCTAATTCAAACCTCTTCCTGTCAACTGAACCATTCCAACTCACTGACTTTCTAGTACTCCCAGGTCTAGCCCTAAACTGCAACCAGAGCCCTCCATCGAGCCCTCTCAGCTCTGTTTCCACGTTCCCACAGCCAGACTCCTTACAGTGTCCCCCTGCCCTTTCTGTCTCCCTGTCTCTTACTCATAAGAAATATGACCAGACAGGAAGCATTGTCTGGGTGTGTGATGTCACAGAGGGAGACCGGCAAGCAGTCGCTGCCCTCAGAGCCCGGTCCGCAGAGGCAGCTCCCAGGCAGGGCCTTCTTTCTCCCCCTTGCTGGGGTACTTGGAGACCAGGGCCCTCTCTGATGCCATGGTTCCTCCCTTTGCACGGGCCATCCTCCTGCTCCCCAGGGGAGCGGCCCCGCTGTGGTCTGGTAGAAAGGGAAGCGCTCTGCGCTGTGCGAACCAAGAGCTGCGGGCTGGCCTTCCCAGCAATGCTGAGTGAGCTGAGCGCTGGGAGCACCCTGGCCCAGCAGAATTAAGCAATGTAGAGGCAGGCAAGTTAAAGAGCCAAGGTCCCAGGCAGGGCCCCACATCTGAGGAGCATCGGCACGTGGGGAGGTCTGGGAAGCCAAGTCACAGATGAACTCTTAGCGTTGGCTGCGTTTCCCACTGGGAGCCCCTTCCTCTGGAATGAGGGAAGATAGAGTTGCAAGCTCACTGCATGGACATGTGCCTGCTCCCACCGACCTCGAGGAGGACTGGAGAGAACAGATTCACCATGATTTTCTTCATTCCAGCCTCACGAGCCTGTTTTATTCAATATCCACTCAGATCCCTGGTAACCAGAGGCTTATGCTCCTTGTTAGGTCTCTGAAAGCAAAATTCCATCAGAACTGGTCCCTGTGTGCTCGTCTCTACTTGTTCCTGAGACCCGCCCCCGGGAGCGGGTACTGCTTAGCAACACAGGCTTTAAAGCAGGTTGATACTCAATCCAGGCCAAAGGACAGATTTCAGCCCTGGTTTTAAGGAGGTGCAAGATCCAGCCTTACACCTCGCCTGCACGTCCCAGAAGCCCTACATCCCCAGTCAAACCGCGCAGCTCTTGACAAAATCTCTGCGCAGGGGAACAATGTTTGTATTTTAACTGTGAGTTTTCTTCTTTTTTTAAAAGCATAACAAATTTATTCGATCACATTTTTATGAGACACAGGAGTCTTTAGAATGAAGATCCAAAGATAGAGGGAAAACTGCCCATTTTTACACTCAGGTTTGATGAAGAGTGGACATCTGTGTAGAACTGTCATTGGACAAGAAAGGTGTCACCTAATAGTGATAGACTGACCAAGGAAACCCAGCCAGGCCTGTCTGTTCAGACTCTTCTTGGCCTTTTTTTTAAATTTTTTTTTATTTCAGCATATTATGGGGGTACAGATGTTTAGGTTACGTATGTTTCCCTTGCCCCCTAACACCCCCAAGTCTGAGTTTCAAGTGTGTCCATCTCTCAGATGGTGCGCATTGAACTCTTTGTATATGCATATACCTGTCCCCTCTTCCCCCTCCCCCCTCTTCCCTCCCCCCTGCCTGACATCCAATAGATGTTATTCTTATATGCACACTTATGTGTTGATCAGTTAATACCAATTTGATGGTGAGTACATGTGGTGCTTGTTTTTCCATTCTTGAGATAGTTCACTCAGTAGAATACATTCCAGCTCTATCCAGGAGAATACAAGAGGTGCTATACCACCATTGTTTCTTAAAGCCGAATAGTACTCCATGGTATACATATACCACATTTTATTAATCCACTCATGTATTGATGAATATTTGCGTTGTTTCCACATCTTTGCAATTGTGAATTGTGCTGCTATAAACATTCGGGTGCAGGTGTCTTTCTTATAGAGTATCATTTGTTCTTTTGGGTAGATGACCAGTAATGGGATTGCTGGATTGAATGGTCCTTCTACTTGTATCTCTTTAAGGTATCTCCATATTGCTTTCCACAGAGGTTGCACTAGGTTGCAGTCCCACCAGCAGTGTATGAGTGTTCCTATCTCTCCGCATCCACACCAACATTTATTGTTTTGGGACTTTTTTTATAGAGGCCAGTCTCACTGGAGATAAATGATATCTCATTGTGGTTTTGATTTGCATTTCCCTGATGATTAGAGATGTTGAGCATTTTTTCATATGTTTTTTGGCCATTATTCTGTCTTCTTTTGAAAAGTTTCTGTTCATGTCCTTTGCCCACTTTTTGATAGGGTTGTTTGATTTTTTCTTGTTGATTTTCCTGAGTTCTAAGTAAATTCTAGTTATCAGCCCTTTATTGAATTTGTAGCATGCAAAAATTTTCTCCCATTCTGTGGGTTGTCTGTTTGCTCTTGTGACAGTTTCTTTGGCTGTGCAGAAGCTTTTTAATTTGATCAGGTCCCATTTATTTATTTTGTTGTTGCTGTGATTGCCTTTGGGGTCTTCTTCATAAATTCTTTGCCTAGGCCAATGTCTAGAAGAGTATTTCCAACATCTTCCTCTAGAATTCTAATAGTTTCATTCCTTAGGTTTAAATCTGTTACCCAGAGTGAGTTGACTTTTGTGAGAGATGAAAGGTGTGGATCCTGGTTCAGTCTTCTACATGTGGCTATCCAGTTTTCCCAGCACCATTTATTGAATAAGGATTCTTTTCCCCAGTGTATGTTTTTGTCTGCTTTGTCAAAGATTAGGTGGCTATATGAGGATGGTTTTATATCTGGGTTCTCAGTTCTGTTCCACTGGTCAATGACTCTATTTTTGTGCCAGTACCAAGCTGTTTTGATTACTACAGTCTTCTTGGCCTTTTTGCGCAGCATTTCTTTCTCCCAGGTAGGGAGTAGGACTCCTCTGGGATGAGAGTCTTAATTTCTTGTTTTGGTTATATAAATTGCTTTTGTACTGCTTGAGTGAAAGTTATAGGTGTGCCCATCACCCAGATAGTGTGCATTGTACCCGTTAAGTTTGATTTCACTCATCCCCTCCAAACCCCTCCCACTTGCATGATTTCTGTTGATTTTTACTTCCATCTGTGCACATGAGTGCTGATCAGTTAGTTCCAATTCAATAGTGAGTACGCGTGGGGTTTGTTTTTCCATTCTTGTGATATTTCACTTAGGAGAATGGTCTCCAGTCCTATCCAGATTGTTGCAAAAGGTTAATTCTGGGTTTTCTTGATGGCAGAAAGTGACTTTCCTTACTGTCCCCAGCAAAGGCCCCCAAGCCCTCTTGCCTTTTCTTCTGGGCTGGACCTTTCTGGGCTCTTAATCATTTCTTGGGCCTTTCCCAAGACTTCCTCTGGCTTCTCTCAATCTCTCCTAAAAGCCTTCCTTCTGCACTAAATAAAAGGCACGCTGAAACATTCCCTGGACCCAGAAGGCTCTGGCACTGTATGGCCTGCAATTTTTCAAGAATGGAAAAAAAAATTATAAAAAGCCAAAAACCTTCTTTGAGAAATGAGTCAGAGGCACTCAAGTAACTCCCCACACAGTGGATTTGGTCTCCATGGGCTTGATACATTGGCTCTGCTTTAGACTTTTCACGTATAGGGAAAGGTCTGATATGTTAATGCCTCGGGACTCTGCCACAGTTTATAGAAAGCACCTTTGCTTTCAAAAGCTTCTGTGTTAATCAAAGGTGATTAAAACCAGGTCCCTGCCCAGAGCGTTCTTTCACAGCTTCGAATAAGTAAGAAAAAGCAGAGATGATTATCTGGCCAGCTCGGCAGAGATTTGCTCCTTTCTATAAAAATATACATGCTGACACAACAAGAGCTGTAGATTTACAATTTGTCTGATTTGATCACCTTTCATCACAGGAAAACCTGGCTTGTATATCCCATTAGAGAGGCTGCCATGAGGCTTGTCCATGGAAGACAAGGCCCAGCCTGGGACCCGGGACCAGAGATCAAGCTCCAACATCACCTTGAATGTTACCTTCGAGGTCCAGCTTGAACATTCCAGCCCCCCAGGCAGAAATGGTCCCCTGTTCTCTGTACTTCTGCAATCCTCTGGTGGGCCCTTTGGCAGCTGGGGTCTGTTGTGATGTATGTGTCTGCCGTAGGCCACAGTTCTTGCATCGCCTTTCGGGGAAGTCCGCGAAACCTTCTCTGAATAGCTCCAGGCTTCTCCCTGCAAAACTAGGAGGCTTTTCTTTCTTCTGAAGAGACATGAAACTGAAAGATTCAATATCTCCATTTCTGTCTGGACACAGCAGTCCTCATCCAGGCTATTGACAAGGCAACTAATTGTAAGACAGACCCAAAGAGAGCCCTTCTTCATGGACAGGCCTTAATCAAAGAAGCCCCAGCCTCAGGGAGACAGAGAATGTGGAAGCCAGAGGAGAGAAGATGCTCCCGGTGAGCACCGTCGGCCCTGCCACAAGCCTGCTCGCTTCCCTGGACAGGCCCTAGGAAGGGGTGGTTCAGCCATATTGGACATGCAAAGTAACACAATGAGGTGCTATTTTCCATCTATAAAATTAGGGATTTTTAAAGAATAAGAAACGATTTTGATAAGGCCAAGATCTGATGGCTGCTGTCATACATTACTTTGCATGTGACAGAGAGGAGGGTGGATATATTGGTATACATTTTCCAAAAAACAGAATATTTCAACGGAAGTGGTCAGAGATATAAACAAAGATATATGCTTTAACATATTCACTTAAGCCCTGTTTTAAAAACAGGAAGTTGAAAACAAACTAAAAGGTGCAATGAGCATGATGATATATTAGCACGCACGAAGCTATGCAGGAGTACACATAAACGCTGGAATTCCAGTGGCTTGACACAGCACAGGTTTATTTCTCACTTAAAACCTGATGTAAGGTGGGCACCCCCAGGCAGCTTTCTTTCAGGCAGTGATCCCCAGATCCAGGCTGCTGCCAATCTGTGGTTCTGCGGTAGCTGACGAGGGACAGATGAGCCGGGCACAGAAGTGGCATCCATAACTTCTGCCTACAACACTTGTGCAGGACTCAAAGTGCAAGGGACATGCGGCAATGGCGGACTTAGCAAGGCTCAGAGAGAGAAAACGGCGTGGAGACCCCGCGGCATTGCCTCTACGGCCAACGGCTAAGTGAGACGTCGCACGTTCATACACAGCAGCAGTGGCAGCCGTAGGAAGCGTGCTCCCAAAGCGTGTTCAATGAGCTGTGGATGTCTTCACCACCTATGGTGGTAGAAAAAATAGGGAGGTCATGATGAGTAACTGGAGGCCATGCATCATTCCAGAAACGCAAGCACGCGTACATATGCATGCACTTGGCGCCAATTAACTGGATTACTTCTGGGTTGAAGTGATTTTTCTCCTTTGCATTCTTTCTCAACTTTTCCCCAACTTCTCTTTAAAAAGCACACGGCATTCTCCCAATAAAAAGTAAGTTAAAGTTATTGGTTAAAGTGCAATTAGTATTTATGCTACACATAATACACACAAGCAGTAATAACACAGTGGCTCTGAGGCCAGCAGAGCTGTAAACGTACCCGTCCCGATGCTCAGATCAGGGTCAGGGCACTTTCGAATTCCTCCTGCAGCCCCCTGCGAAGCCCTGCTGAAGTGAGGCATCGTTGCTGAGGAGGGAGCGTGCACGGGGGAGTGAGAGGTTTGGAAAGAACTGATAGTGTGGTGTCCTGGCAAGAGCCCCAGGCTAGGGGTGGGAGACAAGGACTATTTTCCACACTTGCGCGTAAATTATGGCTCCTGGGAGGGGGAACTTCACCTTTTATAACCACCTCTCATGACAACCTTTTTTTCTCCAGGGTTGTCATGAATATATAAAACAATGTTCCCAAAATGTGTTCTGAAGGTATTCAGTGATAAAAACATTCCATAATTTTGGGACAATCTGGACTAGGTTGAGATAAGCAGACTACTTTACTGCAGGGCTATTCAAGCTCTGAACACATTGATGTGTTTCTTTTGTCTCCAAGAGTCAGGTATGCTATGCAGCATTTTCCAAATTACCTGCCAAGGGATGGATCCTTTTTCTACGAACATCTTATGGAACTAGAACTCTGCTCAACACTATGGAAAAATGTTCATTTACTGAGATACTTCTATAAAAGGTATGTATGATACAACTATATTATTTTTAGTAAAGGTTCGTCATTTTTGCACTGTTCAAGGGTATTTTGTAGAACTAGAAGGTCACATGGCAGGTCCCGGCTCGAGCCTGTGCCATGTCTGCTCCGTGTTCAGCCTTGGTGCATCTGGAGAATGACAGAGATGGGCCATTGGGGACTCTCTTCACAAGGGATCGTGGATCATCCTGGGATGAGTCTGGTCCTTCAGAAAAGGCCGGAGCAATTTACAGGCTTAGGGTGATTCAGAATGGTGTCTGTCACCAGGATTGTCGTCCAGTTCACAGAATCCACCTAAATTCTAGGACGAAGACTTGCAATAAAGCCGTGTCCTGACTGAACGGGATGAGGCGCCATGAGCAGGAGGCCGGATCAGCATCGATCAGCTGTTTAGCATGATGACCAGATCACAGGCATCAGGACAGACAGGGAAAGGCAGACACTGCACAGTGGCCCAGTAATGCATGAGTCACACCCTGGGTCTCCCGGACTGTAGGGAAGGGGGTGGAGGAGGAGAGGAGCTCCTGCACCGTGGGAAGTAGCAGAACCTTGGACGTACAGTTCTTTGTCTCTTGTCATCACTTGTGGCCACCCCTGCTGGTGTGGCTCTAGAAACACAAGTAAGAGAGTCTTTACAATAAGTCTATGTATCAGGACATGTGGAAACACCTACCACAGCATCTGGAACATAATCACCACAAATTCAAATGCCTGCAGGGACCGGGCAGGCGATATGACAAGTGAAGGAGGGTCCAGCAACAGAGGCTGGGGGTGTTGTGGCCAACGGGGGGGGGGGCACTTGACCATTCTGAATGAAAGCATCGGCTCGCCTCCAACCAACTGCTGTTATGCAGTAATTTGGGCCCATTGACATCAGGTCTTCCAATTGTTCAAGAAAAACCAGAAATCCAAGTTTTTAAAATAACAATGTATCCGTGGCCACCTGTACTCTGCGTTTAATCAGTTTCCAATGTGAGTTTCTGCT
>RJWJ010013078.1:0-40637 GCA_004363605.1 Indri indri
AAATTTACTAAGAGTTAATTATTAATACATCAGGTGTAGGGGGGATTCTAGCTAAACCCACTCAGAACACGGAAATAAACATACGATGCAGTTTCTCCCACTATAATCTCACAACACGCTTCTGACACCAGATGTTGGGGGTTCCCCACCCATCAAGCAAGTGATCAGTTCTGCAGTGGACACCAGCTCAGTGTCCTACAATTCAAGTCCATTCTGACACTATCTACCTGGAGATAGCATCAGGTCCCACAGGGTGAGGGCTCAGTCCCCAAGTCTGCCCCCCACTTCCAACAGTTGCAAGCCCCGGGTTGTTTTACGTGTGCTTCTGACTGACCATCAATGCATCGGGGTTCCCACGACCCCTCCTCGAATCCCACTAACTTGCTGGAGCGGCTCACAGAATCCAGGGAACCACTTTGCTTACATCGAGCGGTTTATTACAAAGGATTGCAAAGGTACATGGGGGAAGCGATGTGCAGAGCAAGGCATGTGGGAGCGGATGCAGAGCTTCCGTGCCCTCTCCTGGCATGCTGCCCTGTCCTTTTGGGTTTTTATGGAGGCTTCATTACGAACACAGGATTGAGGACATCATCGGCCACTGGTCATGGACTTTACCTTCAGCCCCTTTCTCCTCCCCTCTGGTTGGGGGGCGGGGCTGCAAGTCTCAACCCTTTAACCTTGCCTTGGTCTTTCTAGTGACCGGTCCCTATCCTGAAGCTGCCCAGGGGCTGCCAGCCACCAGCCGGCTCACAGCAGGCCACCAGTGCTCCCTCAGTGAGAGTAGAACCCGCGGGGAGTGAGGGGGAAAGAGGGGACGTGGACCTAAAACTACAAGAAAAGAGAATGTACACGCAGCAAATGCCCTGCTGCCCCGTGGAGCCGCCAGGCCCACAGGAAGGTGACAGGCCCGGCCCCCACCCCATCTCGGGTCACCGCCGGTTCCAGTGTCAGGCTGAGCCTGCCATCCGCGCGGCCCGAGAAGGCGCCAGGCCAGGACCTTCCGCGCCCGGGTACCTTCCCCCGCGCGCCCGGGGCTCCAGGTGGGGGAGGCGACGAGGGAGCGCGGCGTGGCCACGGGGTGGGCCGGGGCGGGGCGAGGCCGCGCGGTCTGGGCGGGGTCTGCGCCGGCGCCGGTCGGGCCCGGCGCTCCGCCAGCGGCGTGAACTGTGCGGGGCGCCGCGGCGGAGCAGGTGAGCGCGCCGGCCAGGCCCTGTCGCCCGCGGCGCGGAAGGCCGGCTGGAGCTGCGGCCTGCGGGCCCGGCCCTGCCCTCCGCGCGCCCCCGGTCGCGGGCCCGTCCGCGGCTCTGGGGCTACGGCCCTGCGTGCGCCGCGCTCCCGACCCTGGGAGTCGGCCGGAACTGCGGCGTGGGAGGGGCGCCAGAGCAGCCCCCAGGCCTCCCGCTGGCCGCGACCCCCTCCCCGCGCCCTCCCGCCGCCGCCGCCGGAGCCCCCGCCAGAGGGGGGGCGCGGTGCGAGCTGTTATAGGGCCGGTGCATTTAAAGGAACAGTGCACGTGGGGCTGGGGGGGCGTGTGGCGGGGGCATTTTGTCCTTTCCTCCCGCTGGGGACCTCAGTTGCACCCAGTCCTTCCGGCCTGCCGCACCGGGCCCTGGGCATGGTTTGCGCGGGGGAAGGGGAGAGCTGGGGTCTCCCCGCGCTCGCGAGGGGCAGGGCCGCAGGGCCCGGCCTGGAGCCGGCTTGCCTGACTGGCGGGGTTTGTTTTACCAGGCACTTCACAGCTGTGGGAAACGCCCAGAATCAGGCTTTTGAAGCTGAAGGAAACTGAAACCGAAGCTAGCGTGGACCCCGAATTTTACTGACGAAGAAACTGAGCCCACAGAGCTAAAGTGACTTTGCCCAAGGTCGCCCAGGTAGGATATAGCAGAGCCAGGCTGAGACCCCGGTGTCCTGGCCTCTTGTTCCGCTGTCCATCCCTTGGACAGGACCTCAGCCCACTGCTAGTTAGATAAGACGCCCCTGTCTGTATGTATTCCCTTACTACTTCAGTTCGTGAAAGGTGTGGACTGTGGTGAAGTGTGACTGGTGAAGTAGCTGCGTCCCCACTCACTGGTGGAGACACTGCAGACCAGCCTGACTCAAAATTGACAGGCTGGGTTGCCATTGTTGTGGGCAAAGAAACTTCCAGTGTGGAGGCCCCTTGCATCTACGTAGTCCCTTATGTAGACACCTGAGCTCCAAGAGTTTCAGCCAAGACCTTTGGTAGTAATTAAAGGCTTTGGATAAGCTGCTTCCGCCCTGCTGAATGTGGCTGTGTGAGAGTGTGACTGCCCGGCTGGTGAAGGGCCTGGGGCCCCGGCCCCAGCTCAGAGCTGTGCCCTCAGCTGCCAGACGTGGCAGACAGACCGTCCAGGATCGGCCTTGGGTTCCAGGGCAGAGGCTGGAGTGAGGGCTTGGGAGAACGTTGCTTCAGAATGGAATGGATGTTGTTTCAGATTTTGGGGAAAAACTGCATCCTCTGGTGTTGAAGTGCCCATGCGCCAAGTCTTGAGTACAGGACTTGTTCATGTGTGGGGAGTGAGTGACCTGCTCTTATTTGAAAATGGAAGGAAGGAAGAGGAAGAGGATGAGGATGAGGAAGGGCCTGGCCAGAGTCTGCTGCTTGGTGTGCCTGGAGGCATGGTGCATATGGTCCTGCGTGTCTCCCCTCCCCTCTCCCCTCTCCGGCTGCTCATAGCCCCACTGCCCACGGTTTGCCAAATGAGAGACTCTCACCTACCTTGGCCTTTCTCTGTTATCGATGTTAGTAATGACATAACGTACCTTGTTTATGAGTTACTCATATACAATAAAAACCTATTTTGTGCAGTAGTTATCACAGTTATCTTAAGAATTTCAATAGCACTAAAGTAGTTATTTTTTTATTTTACTTGGTTTTTTTGAGACAGGGTCTCACTCCATTGCCCAGGCTAGAGTGCAGTGGTGTCATCATAGCTCATTGCAACCTCAAACTCCTGGGCTCAAGCGATCCTCCTGCCTCAGCCTCCCAAGTAGCTGGGACTACAGATGTGAGCCACCACACCCAGCTAATTTTTCTATTTTTGTAGAAATGAGGTCTCGCCATATTGCTCAGCCTGGTCTCGAACTCCTGGCCTCAAGCCATCCTCCCCCTTGGCCTCCCAAAGTGCTAGGATTTGAAGTAGTTATTATACTCAGTTTCCCCGGGGAAACTGAAGCTCAGGGGCTTAAGCAGCTGGTCCAGTTATGTGGTTCTGTGCCTTTGAGCGCCAGGATTTGAACATAGTGGACTACGTCATCTTTATGTTTTGAGTTTTTGCACAGGAGGCTTCCCGCATTCACCCCCCAGCTCTGTGTTTCTGCACTGATGCCCAGAAAGTTTCTGTAGAGTCTCGTGAGCAACTTCCTGACAAACAAAAAAGATTTTTTTTTTTTTTCCAAAGAAACCGAAGCAGTGTGTGCAGGTCACATGCATGTTCCTAATGAAACATTTGGCTTTGGCTGTTTTTCAGCTGTTGCTTTGACTTTGGGACACTGTTTAGTTGGAAACCGACAAGACAGCAAATGTTACTGCAAGTATTCCCACCTGTTCCTGGGCTGCTACAGCTGGGGGCGAGGCTGGCAGGCTGAAAGGCAGGCTCACCCAGGAGGAACGTTCTGGCTGGATCTGACATGGGCTCCAAGCCTGGAGGTGGTCTGACCACCATGTTAATGTCTGGGGAAAAGAATGATTTCAGATCGGTCCTCAGGAAAGACCAAATGCCAACAGGCGAGATCATTGTTTTATAGCCTTTTCATTGTCTGGGAAGATGGGTTGCTTGTTCATCTTTACTAAAATTCTAGAGCAAGGGAAGAAAAATTTAAAGGGTGCCCACCTTTCTGCTATACCTTAACCAGAAACCTCCTGGCTTTTTTTTTTTTAATTATTACATGTTCATTCTAGAAAATAAAGGAAATATTTTATCAAGTCATCCCTTAGCCTTCGGCACAGAGAGAACCACTCTTAACATGAATTTCCTCCCAGGGCTCCTCTCTGTGCACATACACATACGCATCTGTGAAAACAGTAGGGGCGGGAGACTGTAGATGAATGAAGTTTTTGCATCCTGTTTTTTCTGTTGATGTTGTGCCCTCAGAATTTTCCCTTCACTGAGTATCGGGAAACCGGATTTGGTGGGTGTGTAGGGAGAGCATTCGAATGTGCCATCATCTATCTTAGCATTCCCACAGTGAGACACTTTCCCACCCTCCCTTTTGGCCCAGAAAAGCAGGGCCCTGTCTCCTTCCCCAGCCCACATGTGGGCACCTCCCCCATGGAGCCACACACACCAGAGAAGTAGCAGAGGGAGAGCAGAGTGGGCCCTGGGATGGGAGTTGTGGGCAGGGGGACAGGATCGAGAATTTATTGGGTTTTTAAGGTGGCAGATGATCCGGTGAGTGAGTGATTAAGGGGCATTTCTAGACACACACCTGCCTGTGGCAAAAGTACATGCTTTGTAAATATGAGTGTGTTCCCAGAAAGCCCACGTGGTGTGCGGTGGGGGCTGCCTGTCTGTGTGACCTTCGCAAGTGCTGAGTGGGCAGGGCAGGGCCCCCAGATGGGCAGTTTGGAGACCTGAGTTTTAACAGTGGCTTTTGGTCATGGGACTTTAATTGATTCCATTTGCCTTTCTGGACTTAAGTTACTTATAAAAGAAGAGCTGACGAGATGGCCTTTAAGATTCTCTCCAGCTTTGACATAGTCCTATGGAAGTGCCCTTTCGTTTGACGAAACATTCACATGGCAAGAGTGCCCTGGGCTGGGCCTAGAAGGAAACAGGATCTCTCCCCGGGGCCCAGCCTTTGAGGCCAGCTGGTGTGTCTGGTGCTTCAGCAGATTAGTAACTTTTCCAGAGGGGCATCAACAGGCTTCCATATCCCCTCTCACGGTGTCCCCTCCTCTCTATTGTCTTCTTTATAACTACCATTTATTGAGCACCTGCTATGTGGTGGACACTTCATGTATTATCTCTAGCTTTTATGATAATCTTGCAAGATATGCCTGTTCTGCTTTTTACAGAAGAGAAAATGGGCTCTGTCAGATTAAATTGTCCAAGGCCATGCAGCCAGGGAGTATGTGGCTCAACTCGAACCTCTGGCTTACAGCTTCTCATTTAAAAAACAAAACAAAACAACACATTTCTGGGCCTTCCTAAGGGTGGCATGCTAGGGGCTCCCTCTGCCACTTCCCCCCAGACTGCCCTTTCCCGGGCTGTTTCGGGAAATGAGAGAACTCTGCCTGGGCCCTGGATACTTCTGTATAGGAAAGGCCTAATGGAGGTAAATCTAGAGCTTGGGCCAAGGTTCTGGAGTCCCCATCAGAGGGGTCCTGGGGCCTGTGGTCTGGGAGCATGGGGTGGTATTTCCGGGCTTCCTTTTGGGACTCAGGCCCCAGCTCTGGCTGAGGCCCCTTCCCTGTGCCGGGCAGAACCGTGCAGTCAGTGGCGTGCATCATGATGCGGGCTGAGCTGGATGGACAGATGCATGGTCAGCTGGGGCCAAGTACGTGGTCAGTGCCCAGGGCTGGGGGAGAGAGGTAGGCACGGAAGCTGTGGGAATTTCTCAGGGTGTCATCTGACCTTAGCAACCCTTCCTTGTTTCAAGGGTAGACTCTGGGACTTCCCAGGAGTCACGCAAGTGCTGTGAGGTAGCCACATGACCACTGAAAATGACATGTTTAAAACCATGCTGCCCTCTTTGCAGGCAGGGAGCATTGTTCACTTAGCCTGCCGGGAGACAGAAACCAAGCGTCTGAGATCCAGACCTTTCCCTGCAGCCCCGAGTGTTTGTGGTAAGCGCCGTAACTCCCAGTCTGCTTTCGTTCCATCCTTTTCCGTGAGGCACTAGGGTTTGCTATGGCATTTTGAAATCTGTTTCCTACCTAGTTCTGTTGGCCTTAAATGTTAAGGCCAAAACCTTCACTTTTCTCTGAAATGAAAAGGAGGCGGAGGAAATTGGGTCACCGGGTTTCCAGAATGATTGCGGGAACTGCTGACACAAGCACTGCTGGGAAGATTCTCTAGGTCAGGCTCCTTGGTTTGGCTAATTCAGCCTTCAGACCCCATTCAGCCGATGAGTGGGCATGTGCAGCGGCTGCTTCAGAGGTTGGATGTTTGCGCCCTGAGCCAGGCAGCTGTGAGCCACAGTGCTTCCTTCTGGGAGGGGTTTCCAGAACATAGTCTGCACCCTGGACACCCCTTCTGCCACTCTGCATTTTCCTTCCACTTCCTCAGAGAATGGGGGGAGCAGGGATGGGAGATGGGGAGAACCGATTGCTATCTTGTCGCTGATGGGATTTGATGTGAATGGTAGGAGCATTGCCCAGCCCCACCCCCACCCGCCTGTGAGTCAGCCTCCCGCCGGAGTTCTTTGCGTCACGGCACTCTGGCGTGGACAGACCTCTAGCCAGGTTGTTGATCTGCACACGTTCGCCTGGGGATTTTTCCCTCCAAGGATTTCAGAGCCCCGTCAGGCGTCAGTATCAACTTAGGTATCTTGCAAAGCAGGCTCTTTGGAATTGAAAAGGGAAGCAAAGTACATCCCAGTGGCTCTGTTTTCCTTCGGGAGCCGTGTCACTCAGAGCGGCTGAGGAACAAATGCGAAAGTGGCTTTGTCAAGTCCCTGCTGTACCCCCAGGCCAATGAGGGCATTCCAGAGGGGCAGGAGTAGGAGAAAACCTGTCTAAATGTTGATGCTCATTATTTCCCTTTAAAAAATTAATAGCCTGAAAACTACTGATGCAGCCCATGTTTATCACGGAAACTTGAGACATGCAGAAAAATACAAAGAAAATTAAAAATCACCTGCAGTCCCACCATCCAAAGATAATCACCTTTAATGTTTTGTGATGTTTCTTGCAAGTCCTGTATGTACATACATTTTGTAGGAAAATTCAGATGATGAAGTAGGTAAAGGTTTATGTTCTGTTCAATTTAACATTAGTTATTTTTCCATGTTATTAAATATTCCTTGAAATAAGATTTATAGGAGTCCTATAATAGTCCCCATCAGATGAATATATCATAGTATAGGGGGCAGGCGCAGTGGCTCATGCCTATAATCCTAGCACTCAGGAGGCTGAGGCAGGAGGATCCCTTGAGGTCAGGAGTTCAAGACCAGCCTGAGCAAGAGCGAGAGACCCCATTTCTACTAAAAATAGAAAAAATTAGCCAGGTGTGATGGTGCATTCCTGTAGTCCCAGCTATTCAGGAGGCTGAGGCCGGAGGATCCCTTGAGCCCAGGAGTTTGAGGTTGCTGTGAGCTAGGCTGATGCCATGGCACTCTAGCCCGGGCAACAGAGGGAAACTCTGTATGTATGTATGTATAAATAAATAAATAAATTTCAGTCATGTTCACTTTTTTTTAACAGTTATGTGTAATTACAACACATTTT
Source organism: Indri indri (assembly GCA_004363605.1). Lineage (NCBI taxonomy): Eukaryota > Metazoa > Chordata > Mammalia > Primates > Indriidae > Indri > Indri indri. The sequence goes on from RJWJ010013078.1 coordinate 7,409, forward strand.
TATATAAACATTTTATTATTTTCTTAGGATAAATTCTGAGAAGTAGCATTTCAGGATCAAAAGGTCTGACTGTTTTTAAAGCTTTTTATTTTTACTGCTTTCAGTAAGGTCAGTCCAGTTCGTCCCAGTTTTTCCACACCCTGCTCCACAGTGGGCATCGTTTGGGGACTTTTTCTGCCTGAGAGCTCTGTTCTCCCCATGGAGCTTAGCTCCTCTGAGAATCCTCCACTGCTCTTTCTCCCCCTTGCTCGCTGAGCAGACAGGGGGCATTCTGTGGAAGGGGCTGTTCGTTCTCTCACTCCTCCATTCGGCAATCAAGTAGTGCTGACCAGCGGGGTGGGTAGGGAAGGACACTTGCCTTACTGAGCAAGGGGCCTGGTCCTGTGACTGCAAAGCGGGGCAGCCCGAGGGACAGTCAGACAGGGGCCAGAGAACCAACCAGGGACCATCTGGAAATTCAGATCCCCCAGGCATCTGGGGAGGATGGAGCTCAGGGATCTGCATGTTTGATGAACAGCCTCATGTTAAAGAACACAGAAACAGACGACCTGGGTCCAAGGGTAACCTTGAGCCAACCACTTTTTAAACTTCAGTTTCCTTATCTGTAAAATGGAGAAGAACAGTAGCTCCCAGCTCCTGGGGTTATGGTGTTTAGTGCCTGGACAGGCTCTGCAGGTGGTGTTCTGCCACCACCCCCTCAGTGGCCTGGACCACCTTTGAGAAACAGCGATCTGGGGATTCAGTCCGTCCCAGTTTCTAAGTCGTGCCTCCCACCCGTCAGCCCCACCAGGCTAGAAGGGTTGTGATTAGATGGCGCCCTTGCTGTGACCGCTGAGACCAGCTCGTCCCCGCCTGCTCCCTTGTCCCTGCTTCCTTGGAATCCAGGCCACACTGTCATGGGCACAGATTCAGAGGAGGCTTTGGAGGAATTTTAAAAGTAGAGTAAGGGAAGGCAGTTGCTCAGGGAGCAATTGTCTTGTGGTGAAAAGGCCACATGTATGAATTACGTTCCATGGGTTAAGAAGCATATTTTGTGGTTTTCTGATGTTTCTCCCTGAAGAGCCATCGGGTCCTGATGAGACCAGGCCTGGGCACAGGGTAGGAGGTCATTGAGTGTGGATGATGGTGACAGCGGTCGCCAGGTGTCTCTGTCCGTCTAGCACAGTGTCACGTGGAAGGGGTCCTTCTTTAAGCTCACCCTCCCTGATGCACCCATCAAAGACCTCAGGGAAACTCTACAAGACAAAAATGCTTTCCAGGAATGTCTTGTTAGCTGTTGGCAACTAAATGGAGAAATAGGAATTGGAAGGACTCCTACTTGATCCTGGGTTCCCTGCTTCTCTGTCCTCCCCTTCGTGTTGCTCCCTTTCTCCTTTAAAGAAGCATTTTTGCCCCGTTTATGCATTTTCCTCGTGCATTGCTATTTGGGAGCCTAGGAGAGGAGGCATCCTCTGAACACCGCAGCTGTTGTGGGTCTGAAGGGTGAACTTGTCCTCTTTCCTCAGGCTGCAGCCTGTGACGTTTTCAGTCCAAGGGCTCTGAGATCTGCATCTCCAGTCACTGCAGAGGTAAGTCGCAGGCGCTCCAGAGGCGTGGGAAGAACAGAGAGAGGAAGACAGTAACATCATTATTAATTCGCACCCAAAACAAACATGCTAGAAAACAGAGTATTCAAAGAGCCACCCAAAGCTTCACATCCCATCTGGGACACTGCCTCAGGTGGGACACTGTCATTTAGCTTGAGAAAATGCAGCCAGCTGTTTTGTCTCTGGTGCCCGTCTTTGGGTGCGAGTGAGTGCACCTGTGCCAGAGCGGGTAGTAAGGGGAGCTCCTGGTGCATGCAGCTGTTTAGGATTTATCTAGTGAGGCCAAGCCTTGCAGGGGAGGACCTTAAGGTTTCCTCTCCCGGACCTCCACCTGATAGTTCCTCTCCTTCATGTAGATGGAGGAACTAAAGCTCGGAGCCCCCAAGGCCTGGCAGTGCCCTGGGGCTGTGGAGCTGTGTCTCCTCAAACTGGGCTCTAGACTCTGCTGGCTTCCAGGACCGGCCACCGAGGAGCAGCTCTGCTAGTCCAGGGGGGTTCCAAGAGGGGAGAGGGCCCACACCCACCTAGAGAGCGCTTCTCAGCTGGCACGCTGCTTCTGCCAGGTTCACCTGCGTTCACACCCTCCTGCTGGGAAACCTCTGGCCCTCCTCTGCTGAGTTAAGCTCTTAGTCCTCGGTCAGCACCCAGACTCCCCCAGATCGGTCCCCATGTGTCAGCCACATCCGATTGCCCGGTGTTGACAGGATGGGCCATATTGTGTCCCCAGCCCATACATTCACTTTAGTGGTTACCTCTTTCCAGAAGGACCCACCTCTTCAATCTCTGCCTGTCGACGTATTCCTGGCCTTTGAGGTGCATTCCATGTCCCTCTTACTCCTGCAGCCCGGAAACATGTAATCCTGACAGCCAATAGACTCTCCCTGCTGAGCTCCAGGGGTGCGCGGTCCTCCTCCTCCCTCCTGCCTTTTACCTGACTTCACTTCCTGCTGTTGCTACTCCTGTACTTACCTGTCCTAAACAGAAGGTTCTTGATTGTTTGAAATCCCTGCGAGATGTTGGGGGAGCCTTTTGTAGTAGGCCCGAGTCAGGAGGGGAACAGGCAGGCCCTGCTGTAATTGGGGGATGCGGTTGAAGTCCCCATGGGAGTCATGCAGGCCACAGCCAGAGTCCCTGTCTTCAGTAGGGGTGGCAGCCACAGCCCTGCTGTGGGGAAGGAAACCGACTAACTTGGAAGGAACCCGCCTGCTTGGTTTAGAAATCACATGAATTCCAGGAGTGACTGAGGTGGAGACGAACTTAGCAGAGAGCAGTCCTGGTCATCCGAGCCTGGGCTGTGACACTCAGCCCTCAGGGTTCCTGGGAAGTTACTGATGACTCAGCTGCTGTCCCTGTCCAGGATGTCCGGAGTGACAGTCAAACTGCCAGGGGTTGTGTGAAGTTCTTCCCAGCCCCAGAACCTTCCATGTGTGTGGATTTGGGCTGTGCTGGATTCCATGTGGTGCTGCTGTGTAGAAACCCCACTTGGGACTGTCCTGGAGGGGCCGGCTTCCCTCCTTTTTGGTCCCTTCAGTGTTGGTCTTCCTCTGGGTCCCACCCTCAGTGGCACTTCCCCACCCCACACACCTGCTTGTACCACAGATGGTCTCACCTGCTCCTGTGGCTTTGGCCACCACTTCTAAACTCATCAGACCTGGGTTTCACATACCTCCTTGAGAGCTCTCCCCTTCTCTTTTTAGAGATGGGGTCTTGCTATGTTGCCCAGGTTCTCGAACTCCTGGCCTCAAGCGACCCTCCCACCTCAGCCTCCCAAAGTGCTGGGATTGCAGGCGTGAGCCACCGTGCCCAGCTAAGCTTACCCCTTCTTAACCCATAGACACTCAACGGGTTCCTGGGTCAAATTCACATTCTTTCCCCTGAAACATTTTGCTCCCGTCCTCCCCTTCTTAGTACTTGCCTGGCCGTTGTCCTAGACCCTGTTCTTATTCTGTCCTTCACATCAGGTCCTGTCATTTACCTCCCAGCTGTCCTGGGCTCTGTCCCCTCAGTCATACCCACCCTGCTGTCGCCTTAGGCCCTCCCCACCTCCCACAGTAGTCTGGGGCAGGGACACCTCACCTGCCCTTTGTGGTCAGCGAGCAGAGTGACATTTGTAAACACAGATCTGATCTTGTCTGTCACGATTGTCCCCGGGATGACGGACACCTTCTTAATGTGGTGTGTGAGACCCCTCTGACCTCTACAGCCCCACCCAGCCCCACCTGGACAGCGTGAGGCCCTCACTGGGGTGTCCTCCGTGCCCCTCTGCCCTCCTCACCCATCTGGAAAAACCCATCTCCATCAAGTGTTACCTTCTCGAGAAAACAGTGCTGATCTCTGAGATTTTGGTGCCTTCTTTATGCCTCTGTCCCTCCTGTTGAACACCCAGATTATATCATTTGTCGCATTGGATGGTTTTTTGTTTGTTTGTTTGTTTGTTTGTTTGTTTTAGGACAAGGGTGTTTCTTACTCATTTTATATCCCCAGAGCCCAGCATGATCTTCGGTGCACAACAGGTGTGCAACAGATGTTCGTTGATCAAATGAATGAGCACACTGACATTTTGGAGTGGCCCTGTCTTTTCTGGTTGGCTGTGGCATGAGTCTTCCTCAGGCCAGTCCCACACAAGGCCTCGGTGGTGGCTCTCCGGGACTCTTGCTTTTCAGCAGCTGTTGGACGTGCATGTCTTGGAAGTTTGCTGTGGGGCAGGGCCTGTGTCTGCCACCTCCAGTTGCCCCTCAGCCCTCTGCTGCTGTTGTCTCACAGGAAAGCGGAACGAATCCCCTGTGCCCCTTCCTCTAGGTGCCTCCCGAGGCAGGGCCATGCTCACATTCATGGCCTCTGACAGCGAGGAAGAAGTGTGTGACGAGCGGACGTCCCTGATGTCAGCTGAGAGCCCCTCACCACGCTCCTGCCAGGAGGGCGGGCAGGGCCTGGAGGACGGAGAGAACACCGCCCAGTGGGTAGGTCCCACCACCGAGGGTGGGGGAGGCTTGAAACAGGCCCTGGGTTCCTGTGCCTGACAGGTGAAGACCGGACATTCCTTGATGCGGGAGGGAAGGGGAAGCAAAGGTGGGAATTGGTCAAAGGGGCGGACAATCCACCATGGTGGGTCTGACACCTGCAAGGGCTTCGTGGTAGACTCTGCACTTCATAGTGGAAGATGGATTTGGCAGTGGGCCGAATGACGCGCTCCACCCACCTTCTTGGATTTACCTTTCTAGTGCAGGTCACGGGAGAGTAAGTTTGGCTGCCCCGATGATAGGACAGGTAGCACAGAAGCTTGGATGGCAGGAGGAGAGGCAGCCGGAGCGGAAACATATCTTGCAGATGGCCAGACATGGTAGCCGTGAGATGAGTGCCTAATCCACGTTAGACTTTTGAGCTGGGGATGGGTGGGCTGCACTGCGATCTGCCCTCTGCAACCCCCAGGGCCGGAGACGGTTGCATTACGAAGAGTGGGGTATCCTTGGGAGAGTCACTCGCTGTGCCCTCTCCCTTCCCTGCAGGGCAAAACATCTGAAGTTGCCTGAATCTTGCTGTCTGCTGTGCCCATTATAGAATTTAAAGACCTCCATGTGCAGTGTTTTCTCACAGCCAGCCTTAATCCCTTTGCTGAAATTCGAGCTCATTTCTCCACGAGAACAGAGCCGTGGCCCCCGGAGCTCCGAGTGAAATCTCACCAGCTCAAGGCCACTGCTCAGCCTTTTCTTGACAGTTTCTTATTTTATCTCCAGGAGGTTTTGTGCATTTTAGTTGTTTCAGTTCCTGTTGATGAACAGCTTTCCTTTCATTTCTCAGCTGAATGCCTAGATTGGGGCTCTCTCTGCAAAGAAGTGATACTGAAGTGACTGTCATTTTTGGTTTTTGTTTCATTTGGCTTTTCCTTTGGCTGCCAACGTTATGAACAAGGCAGCTAAGGACCCTGAATTGCCACAGTTCCAAAACAGACATTTTTGTTTGTGCTAGTGTCTGGCAGACATCCTGCCCTCCCTTGCACTCTCTCCCCTTCCTGGAGCCCTCGTCTTCCAGATGCTTGACAGCCGTCAGCCTCTCTGGTTCAGGGCTGTAAATCGACATGCTTGATGTTGTGGGGCAAAAGGTTCAAAGTAATTTCTTCCTCTCCAAATTCCCAGAGTCTTATTCACCCTCCAAGAGAGTCCCTGTGTGTGTTGACTATTCTAGTTAGTGGTTTTTAATCTGTTCCCCCGTCACCTGGCCTGTCTCCTCCCGGATCAGTATGGCCACGTGAACAGAGTTGAGTGCCATGCCGATTCCCCACACTTAGGAAGGGGAAAGGTCTTTTGATGTGTTCCGAATTCATTAGCCATTAAGCAGAGGGCCTGCAGACTCTTCCCGGCCGTGCAGCCTCCTTCCTTCGTCCGTGGTGGTTGGCCCAACCCTCAATCTTCTCTACTGTTGTCCTCATACACTTTTCCACTGTCCTAAAAATTCCAGCACTCCCACATCTAAACTGTAGTTCATAGGCGGCTTCTTACGTCTGGAAAACAACATTCAAGCTTCTGATTTCCGGTCCCAAAAATCCACGCACTACATCAGTAGGCCACCGTGGGGGGCATTCTGTGAGCCACACGATGCGGTTTCCCACAGAGAATCCAGGATAGTGAGGAGGACGGTGAGGAGGACCCCGACCGCTATGTCTGCAGTGGGGTCCCTGGGCGGCCACCGGGCCTGGAGGAAGAGCTGACCCTCAAATACGGAGCAAAGCACGTGATCATGCTGTTCGTGCCCGTCACTCTGTGCATGATTGTGGTGGTGGCCACCATCAAGTCTGTGCGCTTCTACACGGAGAAGAATGGACAGCTGTGAGTTGGGGACCTGGGTGGCACAGGGCAGGGTGGGGCTGGGTTGAGGGTGGCCGCTGTGTTGGCACCTGCAGCTCCACACCAGTGGCAGTAGGGAGCAGCCAGGTTCACAGCCTGGGCCACTGCCTCCTGGCCGTGTGACCTGCCTGGGCATGTTCCTAACCTCTGTCTCAGTCTCCTGGTCTGTGTAATGGGTTCAGGAGTGGGGTTACTGGGAGAAGTAAGTGAGTTAATACAAGTAAAGGGCTTAGAACAGTGCCTGCCGCAGGTGAACACTCAGTCACGCTGGGTCTGACTACAGAAGCAAGCTGAGCTCGATGTTGAAAGTGCCAGGTCCTGGGCACAGCTGTGCCATCAGTCACCGTGTGACCACAAGCAAGTCACTTCCTCTCTGGATGTTGGCTCCCTTGAATGTAAAACAAGGTGGTTGGTTGGACCAGATGATTTCTTAGCTCACTGCCAGCCTGGGGAGGAAGGTTTATAAAGCCCTTTGTTTTGTTTTACTAAAATACCTGCAGAAGCAGCACAGAAAAATGAGAAGCTCTCCCACTCCCTCCCCCTGCCGTGGTTGTCACTGCTCAACACCTTCTCTAAACTTTTCTTTTTTAAGTGAGGGACTTTTTGTTTTGTTTTGTGTGTATTTGTTTGTTTTTTGGTTCTTGAAAGGAGTAGAGCAAGGAGCCCCCACCCTCAGGAAGCTTAGCGTCTGCAGGGGACTCAGGGCAGCGCAGGTGAAGGCCTCGCGAGGCCTTAGCCAGCACTTTGCTCCTGCAGTCCAGGCTGGGAAGAGGGAGGTATCAGTCAGTCGCTCTGTCTCTGCCTCCTGAGTTCCTGGGCTGTGCCCAGCTGCCCGCCCCGCCGGGTGGGGGTGGGGGAGGCAACAGGTGGAGGGGCCTGGGCTGGGTGGGGCTGATGGAGAAGTGTGGGTGTGGAGAATGAGAAGTGGGTGGGCAGAGAGAAGCACCTAGGGGGTTAGTCCGAGCGGGGGTGGGGAGGTCATCCTGCCCACGTCCCCACTGCTGCAGGAGGCCAGTCTCGAGGCTGAGAGCCACAGGTGTGTGGTTAGTGGCAGGAAATGGGCTGGAAGACAAGGACCACTCACGGGGACGGTGGCCGCGCTCTGCCAGGGTAGTGCATGGCTGTGTGGGGGCGGTGTGGGTGTTCCCAGGTGCCTCCCCACACAGTCAGGGGTTGCTCAGGGTTGGGGGGTGTTCAGGAGCAGGAGCAGGCAGGGACCCAGAGTGCCAGCCCTGTGCCTCCTCCCTCAGCATCTACACGCCATTCACTGAGGACACGCCCTCGGTGGGCCAGCGCCTCCTCAACTCCGTGCTGAACACCCTCATCATGATCAGCGTCATCGTGGTCATGACCATCTTCCTGGTGGTGCTGTACAAGTACCGCTGCTACAAGGTGAGGCCCGGCCACGCCCTCCGCCCACCGCCTCCCATCTGCCCCTCAGCGCGGGCTGGCAGGGCCCATTCCACAGCCACCTTTTTTAAAAACCTGGAGTTCCTTTTTTGTGCAAAATAAACTCTGATTTTTGGTACTCTTTCTCATCCTAGCCTGTCCCCCACCACAGATGCCGTAACACTATTGTCTGTTCAGTGTGCGCAGAATCCCACTCAAGAGCTCCTCCCTGCCGTGCTCCACGCACCACTCCTCCTGGTCGGAAGTTAATTTTATTTTGCTTCTCTTTCTGAAGCTCTATTTTAGGCTCTCCTCACCCCGATGCTTCCCCTCTGGATTTATTTTTATTTTTCCATTTCCCTGCTGGACAGGGAGGTACAGAGGCTATGCTCAGGCCTTCCAGCCCCGGGAGACAGCTGGTTTGGGCCCGCCTGCAGCTACTAAGCGGCCCCAGGGCGTAGTGGAAGAGCTGATCGCACCTGCCCTAAGCACGGCACCGTCTTGTCTCCAAAGATGCCATAAACTTTTGGACGTTGATTTTAGGCCTTTCTCCTAAGGAAGGCTTTGAACCGCTAAAGACTGACAGAAAGCTAAGCTAGACGTCACCTAATTTCAAACTGTTCACACATAGGCACAGCACAGTGCTTTTTGTTTGGGTAGCTCCATTCATGGAGCAGGAAGATGGAGGTGTGGGGCACCCAGGCGAGAGGGATGGGGCAGAGATGGTGCAGTGAGGGAGCTGCACCTGTGGTCCCGGGAGGCCGAGGCTGGAGGATCACTTGAGCCCAGGAGTGAGTCCCAACCTGAGCAACATTGAGAGACCCTGTCTCTAAAAAATAATAATGATTTATTATCATTATTATTATTTTTCAAGACAGGGTCTCACTCTGTCACCCTGGCATCATCATAGCACGGTGCATCCTCCAACTTCTGGACTCACGCAATCCTCCGACCTCGGCCTCCTGAGTAGCTGGGACTATAGGCGTGCACCCCACACCCGGCTAATTTTTTCTGTTTTTGGTAGAGATGGGGTCTTGCTCTTGCTCAGGCTTATCTCAAACTCCTGACCTCAAGCGATCCTCCTGCCTCAGCCTCCCAGAGTGCTAGGATTACAAGTGTGAGCCACCGCTCCCAGCCTCTAAAAAGTAATAATGATAAGTAACATTTATCTGTGTAAATGAGGCAGGGTTTTAACACTGCAGTGGGGAGGTTGGTGGATGGTAGGAAGCAGGGTAGAGGGCAGCTGGTTTGGAGCAGAGGAAATAGCATTTATAGAAGCCGTCTAGGGTAGCACAGCAAATGTGGAAAGCTGCAGTAGGTGTTGGGCCGCCAGTTCCAGAGACTGTTCAGAGAGCCTCAGCCATCCAGGAAGGTTTACCTGGGGGTTCCAAGGCACTCAGGCAAAAGATGACAGTGGCCTGGGCAGCCAGGTGGGGATAAGAGGATCAGCACGTGCCCTTTTGGCTGTGCACACAGCCAAGGCGGGTGCTTCACTCCAGGTAGACCAGGTCCCCCCTGAGGTCCCAGTGGGCTGGGCTAGTGACTGATGGGTTGGTCCTCGGGGGTGAAGCTGCCCCAAGTAGACCAGGCGTCTGCTGAGGTCCCAGTGGTCCTGGGGGGTGAGGCTGGTAGGAGGTGATGTCACTGTACTTCTAGTGGCCAGCTAAGAGCTGGTTTGGGATCGGCCCCACTCTTGTCTTCCACCCTCCCAGGCTTGGCCAGGAGGGAAGGAACAAGTCTTTCTGAGAACTGTTCGTGGACCCCTGGATGGGCGGGGCCTTCCCGGGTTGTCTCTGTTGAAAAACAGCCCCCTCAGGAGGCCTTCCCTGACCAGTCTATCTAAGATAGCACGCCAGGGAGTCTCCTGTCTCCGTATCCTGCCAACGCTGTTTTCTCTGTTATCACCACCTGCTAATGTATATTTGTTTACATGTTATCGCCACCTGCTAATGTATATTCGTTTACGTGTCCTCTATCTCCCCGCATGCTGGAGTGCAACGCCATGGGCAGAGGCTTCTCTAGCTTTCTTTCCTGAGCCCAGAACAGTGCCTGGCGAGTAGGAGTCGCCCAGCATGTCCATTCTAAGTGAAGGAGCAGAGTAGAGAGGTGGGGAGAGCACGAGGCTGCGTCAGCAGACCCCCGGGAGTCTTGTCTCCGTCACACACTGCAGGGGCCTGGAGAGAACTTGAATTTCTGTGCCATCCTCACGTGTATGATGGCCACCTGCTACCGCCCAACCGTGGTCAGGGAGTAGCCAGACGAAGAAAGACTTTGGAGCTTGGGTAGCAGTCCCAGGAACCTGGGGACCTTGTGATTTGGGGAGCTCGGGACACTTTGTGACCCTACTGTCTGTCCTGTTGTCCAGTTCATCCATGGCTGGCTGATCATGTCCTCCCTGATGTTGCTGTTCCTCTTCACCTATATCTACCTCGGGTGAGTGGCAGCTGTGAGCAGCAGGGGCGCCCTGGGGACCCTCTGCCCGCAGCACGGGTGGATATGAAGGGCCTGGGCAGGGAGAGGTGACCGTTGAGCCACAGCCCTCCCTTGCGTTGGCTGTTCCAAGGGCCCCAGCCTCCGAGTCCCTCTTTTATGGGCCTTGACACAGCGAGTCGGGCTCCATGGTGGGCCACGTGTCTCTTCCAGTTCCTGATGTAAAACAAGCCCTCATGGAGGAGGTTCTCTGAATCCCATAGGGGGGCAGAAACCCCTCAAAATTTTCAGTCCCATTTCTGGGCTAGGCCTGGGTACTTCCTAGTTTACAGAAATGATTATCTGTTCTGTTGCCCTTTGATTTGGATTATCAGCCTGACCCAGGGGCCCACAGAGATGGGAGGGACAAGGAAAAAACACTTTTCCAAGGACCTTTTCCGCATACAAATGGTCTTCCAGGTTGTACCAGCACACGTTTATGTAAACCACGCAAAGCATGAGTCTTTCGTTTACTTTCCATCTTGTTCTAGAAAATATTTCAAATGGTTAGCTGTAGGGCCAGTGGATGTGGAGGAAGGGAACATTGGTAAATAAGGCCGGGCTGGGACTGAATGGCGTTAAACTGTGTCAGGGTGTTGCCTCTCCACTGAGTCTCCCGCCCACGGGCACACCTTGGTCCTGCAGGGAAGTGCTCAAGACCTACAACGTGGCCATGGACTACCCCACGCTCGTGCTGGCCGTCTGGAACTTCGGCGCGGTGGGCATGGTGTGCATCCACTGGAAGGGGCCTCTCGTGCTGCAGCAGGCCTACCTCATCGCGATCAGCGCGCTCATGGCCCTGGTCTTCATCAAGTACCTCCCGGAGTGGTCCGCTTGGGTCATCCTGGGCGCCATCTCTGTGTATGGTAGGCGGGCGGCGAGCCTGGCGGTGGGCGGTGGTGACGTCCAGGGACATGTCGTCCCCACTGCTGCACAAGGAGGATAGGAGCTGCAAAGCTCACCCTGCTTCCCGAGGAGGCCTGGGTGGTCTCCCTTCTAAGAGGTTCACCTTTGTAAAACACAGGAGGCCTCGTAGACTCTTGGTATTCTAGAAATAAAACTCAGCCATCACTGACCTCCTTATTTTCCGTTATTATTGGCATGCTGATTGAGCATGTGCACTGTTAAGCAATTGACACACTAAGTTATTTTTCCTTAGAACAATTCTGAGTCCTTTGGGCACAATACCTGTACATAACCCCGAATGTTAGCTGCTATTTAATTAATATTAGCAAGATTACCATTGCCAGTGTTACTGGTGGAAACCATTTTAAGGGTAAGAAATTTGAGAAGTGGGACTCTCAAGCCTGTCCTCTGGGTGTCAGGCACACAGCTGTACCCTGCTTGCAGTCACCATTTCAGGCCCTGCTCTGGGCTCCAGCCAGTGCAGACTCCGGAGGGTCTGGGATGCCAGCCCAGTGTCAAGGCACGTTCTGAGAGCCCTGCCCTGGGGCTCCTGGTGCTACAGGACTGGCTCCTCCTTCAGGGGCTGCTTGGGAATAAATGTCTGTCTTTAACATGACAAGGATGTCTCTCTTTTCCCAGATCTTGTCGCTGTACTGTGTCCCAAAGGGCCACTGAGAATGCTGGTGGAAACTGCCCAGGAGAGAAATGAGCCCATATTCCCTGCCCTGATATACTCATGTGAGTGGGCTGCCATGCCTCTGCCTGACCATGGGGTCAGCACGTGGTCTGTAGTGGGGACAAGGGACTGCTTCCTGGCCGTGGCGTTCAGCGTGTAGGGGTTTGGATTTATGTATGCACTCAACACAGTGTGCGTCAGCTCCCCACTTTGGGGCAGACACTGCTAGGCATCGGGTGTCCAGCAGGAAGCAAGACCATGTGGTCCCAGGCTGCACGGAGCTCACTGCGCTGTGGCTGTGATGCGCTCCCGTCTGCTGTTGGTGGGGCTTACTTAAGTAGAGAGCCCGGATTTCTGGGCCTGTGTTGTCTGCAGGGTGGCCTGGGAGACAGTTCATGAAGCGGCTGTAGAACGCTAGATCATCTCTGTGCAGATGAGGGGTCAGTTGGTGGAGCAGACACACCAGCAGCGCGGCCCCCGTGAGAAAACACGTTCCAGGCACATTCCTAGGATGAGCAGAGATCGTACTGGGGCGGTTGTGAGTGCCCGAGACTCGGGGTTCACCTGTGAACAGATGAGGTCCTGGCTCTGATGGAGCTTCTGTTTGGGAGGGGAGGTAGACAGTAATGAAATATGCGGATGCATGTTCAGGTGCTAGTGAGTGCTCTGCAGAAAAAGCAGAGTTCAGGGACCAAGGACTTCAGGGTCATGGGGGATGCTACTTTATGTAAGGCAGTCAGGGAAGCCCTTTGTCGTGAGGTGATATTTGACTGGAGACCAGCCTGACTTAGGTAAGAGACAACAACGCATGAAAACATGGGGCCAGCATTCCAGGCAGAAAGAACAGCAGTGAGCGTAGAGACCCCGAGAGGGATGGGCCTGGTGTGCCCAGGGAGTGCCCGGAGGCCAGTGTGGCTTGAGAGGGAGGGGAAGGGGAGGGATCCAGGTCAGGCCATGGCCAAGGACTTTGGCTTCTGAGTGTGAAGCTACTAGAAGACCGTGGGCCAGCCCGACTTTACATTTTAACAGGGTCACACAGGTTGCTGAATGGAGAACAAAGTACAGGGACAAGAGCGGGGGCAGGATCCGGGGTTGGAGGCTGAACAACAACCCAGGGGAGGGAGGCTGGGAGTTTGGCCCTGGGGCAGCAGTAGATGCTGTGAGATGCTGCAGCTGGACTCTGGAGACATTCTGGAAGCAGAATTGGTGAGATTTGTTGATGGCTAGGGTGTGAGTCGTGAGACAGAGTCAAGGACAATGTCGGTGCTTTGGGCCTGAGCAACAAAAAGAATGGAGTTGCCGTCTCCTGAGAGGGAGAGACGTGGCGGGGCAGGTCGGAGGGGCCATTGTCGGTGGCGTGTTGGGGGCATATTGAGCGTGAGACCCTCGCTGGATGTTCAGATGGAGAGTTGGAGATACGCACTCATGAGTCCAGGCCAGAGATAAAACGCAATTCAGTTAGTGCCGCGTGACCCGGGAGAACGGAGAGCAGGGCTTGGACAGACGCTTGCACACCGTGTTCATCACAGCATGATGCACAGTAGCCACCCGAGCGTCCCAGAATGGGGGGATAAAGTGTGGGTGCACATACAGTGGAATATTACTCAGCGATAAAAAGAAAGGACATTCTGACGCATGCGGTAACGTGGGCGAACCTTGAGGACATCATGCTAAGTGAATTAAACCAATCACAAAAGATAGACACTGTATGATTCCACCCTGAATGAGAGCCCGGGGCCGTCAGATTCACAGGGATGAACAGTGGAGTGGTGGTTACCAGTGGCTGGGGCAGTTGTTCAGTGGTTATAGAGTTGCAGTTTTGCAAGATGGAAAAGTTCAGGACATCTGTTTCACAAGAATGTGAATATATTAATACTTAGCACTACTAAGCTTGTATGCTTAAAAATTATTAAGGTGATACATTTTATGCTTTTTACAATTTAAAATTTTTCACAATTTAAAAAACAACACAATTAGTTCATCAAACTGTTCACTGATATTATTAACCTCATTGTAGTTATTTGTGAGCAGGGCAGAAAAAGACTGGCCAAGGCACTGTCTGCCCAGACCTGGCCAGTGAATCTGGATGCCTCCCCCAGCAGCCTCCTAACCATGGGCCATGAACAGATAACACACAGGATGGCAGGGTGGAGGGTCCCATGCAGGCTTTCCGGGGACACAAGCTAGCCACCTCCCCCCAGGCCCTGCAGGCAGCCACTGTCAGCACCACTGGAGTCGTAACCCTTTTCTCCCCCCACAGCTGCCATGGTGTGGACAGTGGGCATGGCCAAGCTGGACCCCTCCTCTCAGGGAGCCCTGCAGCTCCCCTGTGACCCCGAGATGGGTGAGTACTGGGGGCCCGACAGCCTCTCGTCATTGTGGGCAGCTTCTCGTCTGCACCGAGCCCTCCCCAGCCTGGCCTCTCTGGGGGGCACGAGTTCAGGAGGGGAAGGGTGACGTGTCATCCATAAACCATCTTGGAGAGTGCTCGAGGGTGGGACTGTCGATCCCCTCCCTGCCAGCCTCCAATGCTTCATTGCTGCTGGGCGAGGCTGGGCGTGAGGGTGGGGAAGCCCTGAGGTCAGGCAGTGGCGCTCAGGCGGACCCTTCCTGGATCTTTCTTCCCCAGAGACCAGGCAGCCCTCTGACCAGCTTTTGTCTCTCTCCCTTACCCTCTGCTCTTGGCAATGATGGTCATCTTCTCTTCCTGGACACCCAGAAGAAGACTCCTATGACAGTTTAGGGGAGCCCTCATACCCCGAAGTCTTCGAGGCACCCCTGCCTGGCTACCCAGGGGAGGAGCTGGAGGAAGAGGAGGAAAGTAAGATGCCCATGTTCACGTGGTCTGCTTCGCCCAGGGGTGGGGCGGAGGGTGGAGGCTCCCCAGAGCCTGGGTGGAAGAGGTGTGAGGGGAGAGGCCCCTTTTCACATTAGAGGCATCTTTGTAAAGTCAAGAAGCCTGCAGAGCTGGAGTCTTGTTGCCAGGCCCTCGGGGCTTCGACACCCAGGCTAAACCCGGTGGTTAGGCGACATGTATTGAGTGCCGACCGTGCGCCTGCGCGGTGGGGTGAGGCCAGGCCTGGAGGCTCCCAGTGTGACAGGCGTGGGCACTGATCACACACACTGTAAAAGCCGGTGAGGACTTTGAGGGGGGCCACCGGGAGAGCATGGGACGGGGCTTCCAGAGGGTGGAGAAAGTTACCTGTGGACATAACTTCTGAGCTCTCGAGGTTGAGTCAGTGTCACTAGAATAGGGGGACTTTACAGATGGGCAGATGATCGGAGCTGAGAGCTAAGCAGACCAGAGGTGTGGGAGGGTCTTGAAGACAGACCTGGAGACATTCTGAGATATTATTTCCCAAGTAATTAAAACTGCCATTCTGTTAGGACACAATCACAGACCACCCGCTGCGTGCCAGGTGGCACCTGGAATAGGCAGGTGCTGCAGTATATGACACCTCAAGAAGGGCCTTGTGGGAGCAGCAGGTGGTACAAAGGATTCCAGTGATGCAAGACGGCTGCCTTTGGGAAAGATCAGCCTGAGGCAGGACTCGAAGGATGAGTAGGTCATGGCCCTGCAGACAGTGCCGACTGGCGCCCTGCCACTCGTGCCTGGTGCTGGCTACCGCAGTCAGTGCAGACCCCACGGGGTAGGAGGCCTGGTCCACAGGACTGGCTCCCTTCAGACACCAGCTGCAAGTTCTCAGGGTCCATGGGCCACCCACTCTTCTGACCAACTGGTTACAAATCTGGGGCTCCCACGACACCCTCAGGCTCAGTCATTTAATGCTACCGAGGATCACAGCACACAGGAAATCACTATGCTTCCAATTACAGTTTTATTATAAGGAGTGCAACTCAGGGCCAGCCAGAGGAAACAGGGTAAGGTCTGGAAGGGTCCCTACCATGTCTTTCCTGTGTCCTCTCCTGGTGGAACAGGGCACATCCCCCTCCTGACACATGGCCGTGTTCACCTAGCTTCAGTGTCCAGTGTTTCATTGGGGTTTTGTTCCATAGGTATGACGAATCAGTGTTTGCCACCTGATTGAGCCTCATCCCCCGCCCCCAAGGTTTGCTGGCCCAAAGCTTCAACCCTCTGATCACACGGTTGGTCCTTCTGGTGACCAGCCCCCATCCTGAATCATCTCGTCTTTTAGCAGAAACTCAGGTGTGATCCACAGGGCTCATGAATACCAAAACACTCCTGTTAACATAGGAAATTCCAAGGATTTAGTCCCCTGGTAACCAGGGACAAAGACAGGTCAAATTCAGCAGCCTTTGCTTTGCAAAGGCTCAACTTCGACCTGAAGGCTTCAGGGAGCTCTGTGGCTGTTGGGTGTGGGCCGGGGTCATCGCAGGAGTGGAGGAGGGCCATCGGGTCTTAGGGTGTGTTTGTAGTCTTGGAAGAGCTCGTATTTTATCTAGGGGTGGTGGGGAACCATTAGTGGTTTGTAAGCAGGAAAATCACAGGAGGAGGGCTGCATTCCCCACGTAGTCTGCCGAGGCACCAGGAGGGGAGGGAAGCAAGGTAGCAGCAGTGGACGGGGAGAGCAGGTGGGGACGCACCTGCATGGGCTGGCTGGCAGGACTGCGCCAGTGGCCAGTGTTGGGGGTCCCCATGGAAGGTGGTGCTGCTCAGAGGCTCGGGAGGGGCTGCAGGACGCCCAGGTGGACGCCCGGTAGACCCGAGTTGGGGAAGAGCTCAGCATGTACATGTTGTCAAAACTGTGGGCCCCAAGAAGCTCAGGTAGCCAGGGAGGGTCTGGGACACTTACAGAGGAAGGGAGGGGTGGGGTGCCAGTGGAGGACCCTGGGGAGTAGCCAGAGGTGGACAGGGGCCCAGACAGGCAGGTAGCAGGAGGGCTGTGAGTGTCCCCCAACGGCCATGTGGTGGCTTTGCCAGAGAGCATTGGTTAGGGAACAGGGGACCTCATGCCTCTAGATTTCCAAAGTGACCAGGAGGTGATCTCTGGGTTCATTTGAGAGTCCTAATTTAAAAAGAAAAGCGATCAGGGAGGGGAGAGAGCCAGTGAGAGCAGGACAGCAGGAGCAGCGTGGCAGCGAGAGGGACCCGGATGGGAGGAGGACCGACGGCTGGACCCGGCACAGGACAGGATGCTGCCTGCCAGGAGCAGGAGGGACATGGGCTTGGGGCCTGAAAGGGATGGGGAGGTGGGCCTCCTTGGTCTGCATTCTTTGCATACCATATTTATTGTCAACAGTGAACAGAGTTACCCTATGAACAAGTGTCAGGGGCCATTGTACCGAAGAAAACAAATTGGAAAGCATTTTAGAAGCTCTGATTTACTTACCAGGGATAGGTGTGCGACTTACCAATCGTGGTTACCTACTTGTAAGGGGAAAGGGTCTCAGGACCTCTTTCTTCGTGTTCATACATGTTTTTCAAAGTAGAGTAATTAAATTTACTAGAAAATTTAATTTAATAAAATTTAATAAATTTAATAAATTTAATTTAAACTAATTAATTTAATTAGTAATTTAATAAAATTTACTAGAAAATGTCCATCATCCACACTTGGCACTCAGTGGTACAGCAGCCCCTCAGCCCCATGCAACACATTTGTGTTTGGCCTTTTCTTTGCTCAGCTAAGCGCCCAGCACCAGTTTGACCTGTGTCAGAGCAGCCAGCTTCTCTCAGCCGGGTCGTGAGGCACCCAGTCCGCAGGTCCCCCCTTTCCCGCTGGCAGCAGCCGTTTGGAGGCAGCCCGTCCTGCAGTCCAGCTGGGCTGGGACGGGCGGGGTTGCTGCCCATCTGACCCTGCATGCCCTCAGGCTGGCACAGTGGCTGGGCCTCCTAGGCTGGTGGTGTCCTCCTTTTCCTGGTCTGTGCAGCATCCTCAGCGACAGCCTGCTTTCTCTGCTCACACAGGGGGCGTGAAGCTCGGCCTCGGGGACTTCATCTTCTACAGCGTGCTGGTGGGCAAGGCGGCGGCGACGGGCAGTGGGGACTGGAACACCACGCTGGCCTGCTTCGTGGCCATCCTCATTGTGAGTGGCTGGGGTGCTCCCGGCTGCCCCCATGGGAGGCCCCTCGGGGTCTACATTGGGGCCCAAGGTCTCTGAGGAGTCTGCATTTTTCTCCCTCTGAGGGGCTTGAGCAGCAAGGGGGGCCAGAGGACTGACCCAGGCTCACAGGAGGTGCGGTCGCCACCCAGACGGGCCACAGCCTGTGAGGACAGCGCAGGGGAGGGCGGCCGAGGGCCCTGGCTCTGACATTACCAAGCACGCACGCCTCTGCGCGTAGGGCTGGCTGCCAGCCTTGTGGGCTAGTCTCAGGATACCTGGGAGGTGCGGTGGTTACCTCAGATTTAGAGAAGGGGAAGTGTCTTCATGGCCTTGCCCGTGGCACAGAGCTGGTGAGGGCCAAGCTGTGACTGGCAGAGCTGCGATTAGAACTCGGTCTCTCACCCTGGAGCTGTGTGCTTCCCCTCCTCCCTGCCACCCAGACACCACAGGGTCCTGAACCCAGGAGTCGCCGGGGGGTTGGGGATCAGACCGGTCACTGTGAACCCTAGCAGTAGAATTTAGAGGCCCCTGTACTCACTTCATATGGCCAGATGCACATAATGGAGGAGATATCCTATAATGATTTCACCTCTGAGTTTTTTCTGTTGGAGGACGTGGAGTCTCTGAGAGGTACATACTCCATGTCCTGTACCTTGAGGAAAACCCTGGCATCACCTGGCAGGGCACATGATTAAGGTTGATGCTCCAGTGTTTTGAGGATTTTGTTTCTGCCCACACGTGTTGTCAGGGATGGGAGAGTAGACCCAGGCTCCTTCATCACCAGACTGTCTGACCTGAGCCCTGCTGTCCCCATGGATAGGGCGGGCACTGCTTCCTGGTCCCCACCCTGGACCACTGCCTGCATCAGCCAGGTCAGGGCAGGATGGGTAACCCTGTGCCTGCTTCCCAGGGGCAGATCAGTGCCCATGGGCAAGGCCCTGAAGCTATTTCCTCTTCCCTTTGCTTCCTTTGGTGTCAGCCACTGAGAACCGCACTGGCATTTCAGTTGAGACCATCTAGTTCCCATATAAGTGCACATTCCCTGAGGGCACCCTGCCCTCCTGTGTGCCCACGGAGCCAGCTGGGGAGGCAGTGGGGTCTGGCAGAGCATTGCCCAGGATTGAGGAGGCTGCTTCTGGCTGAACCATTAACAGGTGGGGTGTGGCGGGGGTGAGAACACCTGCCCTCGGCACCTCTCAGAGCTGTGTCGGGATCAGGGAAAATAAGAGGGTGTCCAGTGCTGTTGTCCAACTGGTCCCCGAACAAGCTCCTGAGCCCAGGGACTAGACCATCACTAACTGCCTGCCCGGCCATACCAGGGGGTCACCACCCTCAGCCTTCCCCCATCCTGTCCTGCAGGGCTTGTGTCTGACCCTCCTGCTGCTTGCCGTGTTCAAGAAGGCGCTGCCCGCCCTCCCCATCTCCATCACGTTCGGGCTCATCTTCTACTTCTCCACGGACAACCTGGTGCGCCCCTTCATGGACACCTTGGCCTCCCATCAGCTCTACATCTGAGGGACCCGGGCGCCATGGGCTGGAAGCTGCAGGGAATTTTAACTGGACGCAGTTGTATAGTTTCACACTCTAGTGCCATATATTTTTAAGACTTTCCTTTCCTTAAAAAAAAAAAAAAGAAAGAAGGAAGTATCGTTCACTTCGTGGAGAGGAAGCAGAGCCAGCCTTTTGGTGCTAGCTGTTTTGTCACGAGACTCTGGCCTGCCCCTTCGTGGCCACCACCTCGCCGCGCTGACCGGACACAAGGGTGCGTCCAGACAAACCGAGAAGGTCAGGTGCCGTGGGCAGGGGCAGGGAGAAGGGTGCCAGCTCTTGCGAGGTCTGGAACAAGCCCCAGGGCCGAGACGAGCGTGAGCGGAGAGGTGTGTACGTCCGGAACCAGGAGTGTGTGCTCGGGAACGCGCTCCGCACCTGGTGGCTCTGGCTGGAGAAGAAAAGCCAGTTCCCTCTAAGGAAGGTCCCCAGTGCTTTGTCTATGATGTCATTGTTATCTTATTACCTTTAGAAACCGAGTCCTGTTCTCATTAAGGCAGTCACACTGCTGGGAAGTGGCTTCATGTTAATATCAATAAATAGATGAGTCCTGTTGGAATGCTGGCACCTGGTCTGTTCGTAAATGTTGGCCCCAGGGGAGCGGGTGATTGGCCTGTTGAAGGGAGAGAGGCTTTTAACAGTGTCGCCTTTCTACACTCATTTCTTTAACAAGAAGTTTCCTAAGCAAAGACATTCGGAGAGCGGAGCCTGAGGTCCGTGGGCTCTGGCGTGCAAGGCTGCCGGCACCAGACAGACCCCTGGCCTCAGTCGTGCACGGTGTCAGACACACTCCAGTGCGGCTGCCAAAATGTGGAGTGGTTCTTTCAGGATGCTTGGGAACTCTCCTTTCCCGCTGTGGCCGTTGCCCTGGGTGCTGTGGTTGGGGAGTGGACAGGTTGGCTTTGCCTCTGGTCACTCTGCGGTTGCAGAGGGTCTCAGTGATGCCTCCAGGTGGGGCCTTGAGCCCGCTAGGGCCGTGCCGAGCCGCAGGCAGACAGCCGAGGAAACACGGGCGTGCGTCTCAAGTTCAAACTGGTAGCCCTGTCTCCTTGTTCCAGGAATAAGAGAGGAATGAGAATTGTGCATCTTGACGTGTGACAGGAGCTTGCTTTCCCTGGGGCTGTTTGGCGGGAGTGCTGGCGGGTGACTGATGCAAGTCAGAGGTGCAGAGCGGTGGCCTTGCAGTCGTGAGAGCCACCAGCAGGGAACAGTTAAAGACGAAGAGATGGTCCTTCATGGTGAAAGCTCCCAAGAGGTTAAAGGGGGAAAAAACTGTGAAAAGCCCATTAGATTTGGCAATTAGGGCAAATATTTATCTTCAGAAGAGCAGTGTTAGGTGGGGTTTCCAAGGATGAGACTGGGGAAATGTTTTGACAGGTGAAGCTGAAAGAGGTCTTTGTCAAAGGCCTGGCCGGAGAGTGCTGGGCCGAGGCCACATTCAGAGGTAAAAACAGAAGTGGGGACCCGTATTAAGTAGACAGGCAGCGAGGAAGGGAGAAGTGCGCAAACCTGAGCAGGCCCCATGAGTAAGCGTTAAGACTGGGAAACGAGGACACGGGAGAAGACAGGGAAGCGCCTTTGGAGAGAAAGCAGGTATGCTCACGGGGATTCCACCTCGAGGTCCCCGAGGTCCTGGGAGACCAATGAACCCAGAACAGAAGCGGAAAAGAGGAAAACTGAGAGGATTTTTTAAAGATACAATTCAGACATGCTGAAAAAGAACAGAGAACTGGGGTGCGAACCCCTGTATCTCCTGCGTGTAACCAACCAACGAATCTTAGTATTTTTTCGTATTTGCTCCACATTTGTCTTTAGGAATAAAACCAGGTCTGAAGTCCTGTTTGTGTGATGCCCCAATCCTGCTGCCTCTGTTCCCTGATCTGAAGTCAATTTGTAGCCTTCCCATCTGTGGTTAGTTTCGTTTTGCATGTTGGCATATTTTTTTAGCTTTACAGAAATGGTACCGTATTGTACATTTGTAATGATTTTTAAAAATAATTACCTGCTGGAGACTTTCATGTATATGAAGGTAGCTTTGGCTCAGTTCTTCATGCTGTGTATAGCATTCCATTGCAGGGTATTCTACTTTAGATCCATATGGTACTGATGAACATTTAGGGTTTTTGCGTTTTCCATGTTACAGCTACGCTGAAGCGAGCATCCTGTGACATTGTGTGGATTTGGAGGACTGTTGCAAGTCCCCTAACTGGCTGGACGTTCCCGACTGCTCCCTAAGCACTCGTATCTGTTTGTTTTCCCATCAGCAATCTGAGAGGTTCCCCTTTCCCCCGATTCTACCGACACTTGGTATTGTCAGATTTCCCATTTTGTCTAATTGGGTGGGTGTTATCCCCTTTCGGTTGTAGTTTGCAGTGAGGTTAAGCATCTGTCATGTGTGTTGGCTGTGCATGTTTCCTTGTCTGTACTTGTTCATATTCTTGGCCCGTTTTTCATTTGGATTATTTGTCTTTTACTTTGGGATATTTAAGCCTCTTGAAATATGTATTTTGGAGAGATGGTAATCTTTGAGCAGTTATTAATATATACACTGCAAGTATCTGGTGGGAGTGGCTTGCCTCCCTCCCCCTTAGGAGTCTTTTGCTGTGCCAAAGTAATTTTAAAATGTTAATGTTGTTAAGTGTATCAGACTTTGGCCTTTATGGTTTATGCCTTTGAATTTTCTTTAAGAGATCCTTCCCTACCCTTGAGGTTTTCTAAAAGCTTAATTTTTATTTTCATAATTAGATTTTTAATTCATTCGAAATTTTTTTTAATAATAGTATTTAGTAAGGACCTAATTTTGTTTTTTATATCTGTAACCAGTTGTCCCAGCACTGTTTATTGAGCAGTTTCTCCTTTCCCCCGGGTCTGTAGAACTCTCCAGACATACCCATACCAAGTTTCCGTAAATGGGTAGATGGGTTCCTGAGCTCACCACTGGTACTTGCTCTCCCAGGCCAATGCCTCACCAGGTGATTGAAGCAGAAACATGGGTGTTGAAAAGAGAAGATGGGACCTCTCCTGAGAGCTTCTGTTCCCAGGATTCTAGAGGCAGAGGGTATGTCAATTTAAAATTATACCAAATCTCCTAAAATAGTATAAAGCTACAAAATTATAATAGTGTAGAATTGTTGTAGATATCAGCATACGTATCTACTGGATAAAAAGTCCTGGAGTGAAGCCCACTTTTCTCTCCCCCCTGCCCGGCCCCTCCTAGCACTACAGTTAGGAAGGAGAACGCAGCGTGTGCAAGGAAGCTTATCCACCCCACTCAAGTTGTGTATTCCCCTTGTTCCCTTCACAGGCTTCCTTGGCTTCTTATTGCAGCCTGAGTTCATGACTGCAGTATCTAGTGCCGTGTCCCCTTTGCAAGGACCTCAAGGTGGGACAGACCCACTGCCCTGAGTGGCCTCATGGGTCTGGAGTAAATCTGCCAGCATTCAGATCCTGGTTCTGCCAGCTACTTACTGTGTGACCTGGGGATAAGTCTTAAACTCTTTGAGAATAAGGATTAGGTTCGACTCTATGTAACACAAATGGCAGTGGTTTAAACAAGATGCGTTATTGTTCTTTCACAAGCATAGGCTGCTTGGAGAGGGCATGATAGTTCATGGTATCAGGGGCCGGGTGCCTGTCGTCTTGCTTTGATGTCCTTAGTATGTGGCTTTCACCTCGTGGCCCAGGCTGGCTACCAGGTTCTAGCCATCAGATCACACTCCTTCCAGCATGAGAGGAGGATAGAAAAGGATGCACTTCCTCCCCTTAAAAAAAAAAAATACCACTTCCCAAAGTTGCATACAGCATTTCTGCTTATATCCAATTGGCCATTAGTCACATGGCCATACCTAGCTAAGACTAGGAGACTGGGAAATATCTCTATTTCCAAGTGGTCACATGTCCCCCTAAAGAGGATAAGGGAGTATGCAGTTACGGCATGTCTTTTGATTCATAGATAAAGTTACCAAAACAATGAGAAAATGGAGTCATGGGGGATAGTGTGAACCACAAGTCGATGTCTTCAAAGAAGGTAAAGATGTGTCCTGGGAGTCAGAGATGACAGCAGTGGGAGTCAAGGTAGATTGCCAGCCTGGAGGTAAAGCAACAGGCGGTGTGATGGAGGTGGACCTGCAGTCGGAGTGGCCCATGAGTTAGGAACTGCCGAGCCCTCCCACCGTGTGCCAAGGGCCCGCCAGGGGCTCGCTGACAGCACAGCCTACGTGGATCGAAAGATGATCATACCATCTGATGTGGAAACTCTCCTGCGGTTGGTTCATGATTTGGTGATGTGTTTTATGTTCACATGAGTCGAATGGGGAAGCAGGGTCCTGGGGTCACCTGCTGAGAAGGAAGGGCCCTGTAAATCACCACCTTTCTTTCAGCTACTCAGGAAGGGCATTGAATTTCTAGGCAACTTCAAATGATGGTGGGGAGGAAGGGTCCTGGGGTCACCTTCTGAGAAGGAAGGGCCTTGTAAATCACCACCTTTCTTTCAGCTACTCAGGAAGGACATTGAATTTCTGGACAGCTTCAAATGATGGTGGGGAGGAAGGGTCCAGTGTGAGTAAATGGCCAGAGGGCTTTGGGGAAGCTTTGAGGAAATTGGACAGGAAGTGCCTGGGGGCAGGCAGGAGATACTTGTCAGGTAAGCGGGGGAACATGGGACACCTTAGGAAGTGCCTCAAGGCAGTGGCTGTGGACTTTCTGGAGATTAAGATGACAGACCAGCCAGGCGCAGTGGCTCACGCCTGTAATCCTAGCACTCTGGGAGGCCGAGGCGGGCAGATCGTTCTGAGCTCAGGAGTTCGAGACCACCCTGAGCAAGAGCGAGACCCCCGTCTCTACCAAAAAATAGAAAGAAATTAATTGGACAGCTAAAAATATATAGAAAAAAAAAATTAGCCGGGCACGGTGGCACATGCCTGTAGTCCCAGCTACTCAGGAGGCTGAGACAGTAGGATCGCTCGAGCCCAGGAGTTTGAGGTTGCTGTGAGCCAGGCTGACGCCACGGCACTCGCCCCAGGCAAGAGAGTGAGACTCTGTCTCAAAAAAAAAAAAAAAAAAAAAGATGACAGACCCTTCCCTAGGGCCAACCTTGTGCGAGCCTCATACTGAGTTCCTGTGGTTAACGCATTTAATTCTCGTAACACTGGGAGGTAGGAATTATTCTTATTTCCACTTTACAGATGAGGAACCTGAGGCATGGAGGAGCTAAATGGCTTGCCCAAGATCAAGCAAGGAGTAAGCAGAGTGGTTGGTATACAAACCCATGACATCTGGTTTATAAAATATATGCTCTTAATGCATACAAACAGATGCTGCCTGCAGTGTGTACTCGATAGCGAGTGTAGGCTGCTACCTTCCCGTCAAGTGCACGCAAAGCCTCCCAGTAGAAATGGGTGGAACAAAGAATTTCTCTCAACTAACAGAAGGCGTTTCAAACATTCAGAGCAAATGTTTAAAATATATATATTTCAGCATTAAAGGAGATACCAGGGAGGAAGCGGCAACACTGCCTGAAATTAAAATGAGTGAACCCATATTAATAACTTTAAAAAATGAAGACAGTTTCCACAGCCCGCATCCAGGGAAGGTACAGCAGTGCTGAGAGAGGCTGCGTAAGCATGGAGGTGCAGCAGACGGCCTCAGAACAGAAGACCGTGGAGAGAACTGATGGGACAGACCATAGACTGGCTCTGAAAACATCTGTAAGCACATCACGCTAAAATGCAGTCAGATCAGATCTACGGGAGAACCACGCAAGAGAAACAATACAAGCTTTTTACAATGCAGTCTGCCAATGGTAGGGACACCAGGGAAAACAGAAGAGGCCAAAAATAGAGAAAGCCAATCAGGGAATTAAAAAAAAAATCTAATGTCGACATGGATATTTATTGGGGACACAGAGAATCCTACTAAGAGGCCATTCTCAAAGGAAGAACCTTTAAACACCTCCACCCACCTGTTAAATTTTTCTTCCAGTCAACTTTATTAAACTAGAATTTTCAAGCAATACAGTGCTCTCTTATCATGTGTACAGCTAGATGTGTTTGCAAATGTATTTTCCCGCGTAACCACACCACAATTGAAGTCTCGAACATTTGTGACCCCAAAAAGTTCCCGTGTCCCTTTGTAGTCCGTCCCCTCCCCACCTCCAGCAACTGGCAATGGCCAATTTGCTTGCTGTTACCATAGATCAGTTTTGTCTTTTCTAGGATTTTATGTACATAGAATTATACAGTGTAGTAGGCTGAGTAATGACACCTTGAAAATGTCCATGTCCTAATCCCTGGAACCTGTGAATGTTATCTTATGTGGCTGAACTGTGTCCCTCAAAAATTTATATGTTGGATCCCTCAGCCCCAGTACCTCAGAATGTGACTATATTTGGAGACAGGGACTTTAAAGAGGTAAGGTAAAATGAGATCATATGAGTGAACCCTAATCCAATATGACTTTTGTGTTTATGAGAAAAGGAGATTAGGAAATACATACACAGGAAAGACCATGCGAGAAGGCAGCCTTCTGCAAGCCAAGAAGAGAGACCCCAGAAGAAACCAATCCTACAGACACCCTGGTCTTGGATTTCCAGCCTCCAGAGCTGTAAGGAAATAAATTTCTGTTGTTTTAATTTCCTGGTCTGTGGTACTTTGGTATGGCAGCCTTAGCAAACTAATACATGTGGCAAAGGGACTTTGCAGATGTGATTTAATTAATGTGATTTAAAGGATCTTGAGATGTGAAGATGATCCTGAATTGTCCAGGTGGACCCAGTGTAATCACAAGACTCCTAGTAAGAGGGAGGCAGAAGAATCAGAGCAGTAGCAGATGGAGCGTTGGAAGTGATAAATTGGAGGGATGTGAGGAAGGGACCACAGGCCAAGGAACACAAGTGGCTTCTAGGAGCTGAAAAAGGCAAGGAAACAGTTAGCCCCTGCAGCCTCCAGAAGTGGTACGTGGAGGTACAGCCCTGCCCACACCTTGATTTTAACCCTATGGGACTCATTTTAGACTTCTGACCTCTAGAACCATTGTAAGAATGAATTTGTGTTGTTTTAGGCACTCCATTTGTGGCGATTTGTTACAGCAGCAATAGGAAACTAATACATGCAGCATATATTCTCTTGTGTGTGGCTTCTTTAGTGGAATGCTTTTGAGATTTATCTATGTTGCATGTATCAATAGTTTATTCTTATTTATTGCTACATAATATTCCATTGTGTGGATATGATGCAATGTGTTTATCTCTTCATCTGTTGGACATTTGGTTTCCAGTTTGGGGCTGTTATGGATAAAGCATGTCCCAGTCTTTGTGTGGACATGTTTTCATTTCTTTTGGATAAATGGCAAGATCATATGGTAGGTATATACGTAACTGGTCAGAAACTGCCAGACTTTTCCAAAATGATTGTACTATTTTATATTTCCACCAGCAGTGTGTGAGTGTTCCAGTTCTACATTTGGTATTAATAGTCTGATTTTAACCATTCTTGTGTGTGTGAAATGGTATCTCTTTGTGGTTTTGATTTGTATTTCCCTAATGATGATTGATGATGTCAAGCTGTTCATGTGCCTATTGGTCATTTAGGTATCTTTCTTTTGTTACGTCTTATTAAATTTTTTTGTTAGCTTTAACATTCAAAAATGTAATATGGAATCCAAAAAAGTATCTTAAATTACACAAAAAGTAACCCATATTAAAATTTAAAAATCAAGCCCAAAGCACCCCCAGAGAAATGGATTTAAAACTTAAAGAGCCTGCTGGGTGTCTACCAGCTGGCCACTTAAAGCCAGCAAAGCTGTTGTCCCTTGGAGCCTTGGTCAGGGCCAGCAGTGGAGTGGGCAGCCCTCAGGACACATTGGTCATGGGCTTGACTTCTTAAAGCACGTCCACTGGCCTGTGGCATACACAGTTCATCTTGAACACCGTGTCCACCAGTGTGGTGGTGCTGCCCTGGCCGTCTGCCTTGGGCAGGTCCTCTGTGTGCTCCTTGACTTTGGTCTGGATCATGTCCCCCTGCTCCTGGTACAGGTTATCTCGGGAGCCCGCCATGAAGCCCACGATAAGGGCCTTCTCGGGACACGTGACCTTGTTGGCCATCTTGAACATCTGGGCAACTAATATCTGCTTCCTTGTGAGGGACAGTTTCTTCTTAGGCTGCTGCTGGGCAGGGGGCTGGGTCTGTGCGGCCACCATGGCCACCGGGGACATGTGGGCGGCGGGGACGTCAGCCAGGGGTGTGGTGGTTGTCCGAGGTGAAGTGGGAGCTGCAGGCATGGGCACGGCCGGGCTCAGGCCCCTGTTGTACACAGGCGCCCTCTGCTTGAACTGTGCCGGCAGCATGGGGCTCAGGGCACTGGGCTCCTCTGGTGGCCGGCTGGCCTGCAGGCTGGCTTCCCAGGAAGCCGGGGCTGGGGCGTCTCGGAGCTGGGCACGGAGGAGCAGGCGGGAACCACAACGGGCGTGGAGGGCAGGTAGCTGTGGAGGGCAGCGCAGGCTTGGTATTCAGGGACCCGAGTTTCTGTGTGGACACCAAGCCGGCCACGTAGTCCGGGGGGCGTTTTCAACAACCGTCTCTTCCTTGGCTGGTTTTTCCACTACCTCTGCATCTAGCGTCTTCCTTGTCCTCTTTGCCTCTCACCTGGCACCAACCTAATCCAGCTCAGAAATGGCGGGCAGCTTCATGCCCCTTTCTTTCTGCAGTGGAGTCCTTGAAGGGGGCTCGGGGTCCGGTTCCCAGCGGGGCTGCAGATGCTGGGCGTCGTGGGGCTTCTGAAGGACGCCTGCTTCGGGATGCCTCTGAGCGGGGTCGTGGTGTCAGCCTTCGGTAGGGAAGGGCGCTCCCGGGCCCCTCTTCAGCCGCCGGGCGGTCTCCGCGGACTCCTGCAGCAGCTCCGCCCGCAGCGCGGCGCTCTTGCGTGTCCGCTTCAACTGAAAATGCTTCGCTGGAGGAGTGAGGAGTCCAGCGAGGGTCGCCAGGGCATTTTTATTCAAGTCCTGGCACTCTAGCATGGCGGCCCCTTCATACTCGCCCATCTTCTAAGTTCTCCTTAGATATCTTGAACACTGGGACTCTGCTCCTTAAGGTCCTGGTTAAGCAGCGCCGTGTCAAGAGAGGACTTCAGAATGTCCGCGACCACGAGTACCGGGGGTCCGAGTGGAGGGTGGCGCACTGGATGATCTCCGAGAGGGCGTCCTTCATCTCGTCCGCTGTGCGGCGCCGGAGCTGCGGCGACCCAAGCAGCAGTCCAGCTTCACCGCCCACGAGAGGCTGTGGAAGCAGAGGCGGGTGTTGTCCACGACCGCAGCCGTGAACAGGGTCGCCGTGCTGGGCGGCGCCCACAGCTCGTCTGTGGCCCCCAACTTGTGCAGGCACTGCCCGCGTCGCCCTGCCGCACGGACGCCGGCACTGGGGAGCCGCCACCGCCCAGCCGGCGTCCTGTGAAGACACCTACGCGCCCCGGCGAGGACCCCAACATGGCTGCGCCCACCGGGCCGCGGAGGCCGAAAGATTCCCTTATGAGAATGACTTTAAAAACTATTAGAAAGAAAAAGGGGAGAACATTTATTCCTGAAGAGAAGGCCTCTCAGAAAAATACAATTGTACCCAGGTTGTATTTTGCAAACAACGTATGCATTTAAATTTTCTCCTAAGGGAGGCCAAGGAAGAGTCTTCCCACCCTCAGGGCTGGAGACGCAGGTATTTGTCTTACTAAATGAAAGTGGTAGGCTTGAAAACTCAAACCTGGAGAACTATCTTAGAGTCCTCCCAGTAGGTGGAGAAGGGCCCCTCATCCATGGGGACAGGAGGAGGTTATGACTTACAGGAAGTAAGTGAGGCTCTCCCTGCGCCCTGCGGAGTTGAGATGCGGCAGAGGCGGCCATCTCCCCTCTTCTCCCCGATTCGGAACTTGGGGGGAAAGTTGTTTCTCAGGCTCAACAACAGCACCTGATCCTGCACCACCCTTCAAAGGGAGTTCAGTGTGTTGGATGGTCCGGGATTACTGTCTCTGAGCCTTGGGACAGAATGAAGCTTCAGGGGATAAGGTAAGCCCCCAAGCGGAGAGCCAGCAGTCCTTCCATGGGGCCTGCTGTGGAGCAAGGTGAGGTGTCCACTGAGCCAAGGGTCTGTCAGTGAGAGCTGGGGAGGCCGGGCTGACTTCCGAGAACCTGGCCAAGCCAAGAGACCCCAGGCTCTGAGTTCTCCCAGCAGGGCCTGCTGCTACCAGCAGGAGGTAGACAGCCAGGAGACCACTCACCACCCAGGGCCACCCTCTTCTACCCACTCCACCCCCAGGCCATGAGGAAAGCCACACCCACCCTCTGGTAAGCCAGAACGTACTTGGAGGGGAGCTGAGAGGCTGAACACAGATGGATAAAACAAATGTAGTAAAATATTAAATTAATATTGGGGGAGTCAGGGTGAATTCTTTGTACTATTCGTGCAGCTTTTCTGTGAGTTTGAAATTATCAAAATAGTTTTAAATTTTAATAATGTTCTCATATTAAAACATTGAGGTTTTTTATTTTTATTTTTTTCTACTCCTGCATAACTTATTCTGACAATTGACAGTCTCGTTTTTGAAATGCTGTGTTCTCTAGGCCTTCGTGACACCTCACACTCCTGATTCTGAGAATGTTGGATTTTGTCTGAGCCCGGTGATCCTGGAAAGGAGCCAAGGTTAAGAAAGTCGCCTCCCCCCATGGTTTGTATTCTAGAAAATTTACTGCCAAGAACTACCTTCCCAAAGGACTTAATTAAGACTCATAGATGCCCCCTTGTTTACCAATGCTGAGGGCAGATACATACAGACCCTCCAAATCCACATTCTCGGCCTCCGAAATCGTTAGCTGACTTTCTTTTCCCCACTGATCATTCGGAACAAAATGGGTTAAGCTTCTCTTCTCCCCTGAACTTTGGCCCATTCTCAGCCTGAACCAGCCTCCTGAGGAGGCTTCCCCAGAGTAAAACATTCTCTGATATACTGTCCAGTCCTGCCTCCCTTCCATCCTACTTCCTCGCTCCTGCTCTTGTCTTGTTTACTCCGCTGTTGAAACGCTGTTTGCCCAGCTCTTGGGAGCTGGCAGATCTTAAGTCATAACTTAGTTCTACTGCAGGGGTCCCCCTCCTGTCCTGCCCTTGCAATAATCCTTTTAAACAAAGTCTCTCCTTACTAAATCCAGTTTTATTTTCATTTGACAATTTACTCCTACTTTTCTTCCCTCCTGTTCCTTCCTTGGTCGTTTTCCAGCTTCTTCCCTACCTTTACCCTAAATGTAGGGGCTTTTCAGGGCTGGGTTCTGATTCACTTCTCTGCTTGCTTCCCTTCCCCACTATGAGATTGGGTCCATTCTGTTGGCTTTCACATGCAGGTTGCCTTCCCCAACATTGATCCCTCCTTACCAACAGAACCCTGTTGTGCCCAGGGTGTTCCTGTGCACATTTAACATTGCTCATCTCCTGGGCTCTTGGGCATGTAGGGATGACTGTAAGACTCAGTTCTGCCCAGTGAGTGATAAGCAGAACTCTAGTAGGTGGGTCTTCCAGAAAAGCGGTTGTTTTCCTGATTTTAAAAGTGGTGAGGGGCATGCTCAGTTATGATCTGCCTTTTGCCTTATTCTTTTTTCCTTGAGTGGGACACAGATGTGATGCTTTGAAATGTCACAGCCACTTTGTGACCATGAGGGTGAAAGCCACAGGCAAAGCATGTATGGCCAAGAAGGAAACCACAAGGAGGCTGGGGACTCGAAGACTTCCTTGAGTAGCTGCCTACACTTCTTCTTATGTTGGAAAAATAAACCACTATCTGGTGAAACCACTGTAGTTGGGTTTCTAGCGCATGCAGCCAAATGCAAGTCTGACCTAACTTCCAAATATGTATCTCTATTCCAAACGTCTCTGTTTACTTGGTACCTCTCCCACTTAGGTATCTTAAAACTCACTCCTCCTCTTCTCTCCCACCAATCCCCCACATCTGCTCCTCCAGTGTTTACCATCCCCTAAATGCTGTCTAAGTAGTTTCCCCAGAATTCTTAGAAAGGGAGCTGTATTTATTTAAGAAAATATCTTGGCATCAAGTGGGAGGTGAACCCCTGAGGGCACATATCAGAAAATTAAATAGAAACAGTGCTTTATAATGGAACAGGATTTTGAGGATAGGGGAAAGTAAGGAGGTGCAAATGTTTCTTGTAGCTGGATAACGCAATATTTTCACATATGTTTCCAGGTGGATAAGCTGGAAGCAGAATTCATCCTTATTCTCTTTCAACAAAGCAGCCCTTTTCTCCCTCCTTGCAGTCCTCACTCCCTTTGGGTGGTTCTTAAGCAATGACAACAGAATCCTCCAAAGCTTCATCCTTGGTAGGAATAACCTCTGAATCCCACAGTCACAGGTGGTGGTTTACTCCAACACAGCGTCATCACAAACTCCAGCACAAGCTATAAACTTTCACCCCTGCATGGCGAGCTGCCCTCTCATCCCCTCCCGCAACAGGACATGGTGCATAGTCACTATTCCCTCTGAGGGTTTGTTCTTGGTACCAAATACTGCCTTACTTCATTTCGTTAGAAGGAGTAGAGAGCCACTTAGACTGCCTCAGGGAAACAGAAGATTGTCATGCACCTGACACTTTTTTTTTCTCTGTTTATAACCCTTGCCTTTTAAGAAAGGTAAGTCCTGTTTGGTTGTTTTTCTTCTGTTGAGCACAGGGTGTGGTTATGCAGGGGACCTGAATGACTCTCTATAATAATGCTTGGAGAGGAATTTGGCATCCACTTGATGGGGAAGGAAAAGGAGCCAGTGGGAGGTCCATGGCCACACTCTGTGACATAACCTCACCTCCAGAACCCTACAATCCTTTGATCATGTCAGCCCAACCCTGAAATAGTGAATATTCACAGATGACTTACAGAAGCCAGGGATGTGGATTTGATTCTCATGCATCCTGGTCAGCATTCCTCTGAATGTCCTTTCAGTCTGAATATTTGTGTCTTTATTCAGATCTTGAAAATTTTCTCCTCTTACTTATTTCCTCTGTTTTCTCTTTTTGGGATTCCTTCAAGACTGGTGTTAGATTCTTCAAATAGTTCCTTGTTCTCTCTTAACTTCTCTCCCGCTCTCTCCATCCCTTTGTCTTTTTACCCTTATATATCCTAGAATTTAACCTTTCAAGATTTTGTTTTTCGGAAGTCTTTAAAAAAAAAAAATCCCAAAACTCTTAATCTCCACTTGTTCCTTTCTGATAGCTGTTATTTTTGATGGAGGCAATATGTTCTCAGATCTCACTGAGAAACTAATAAGTGTTCTTAAAAAGTGTTGTATTTGATGAATCATCTCAGTTTTCTCCAGAGTCTGTTTATCTGTTCGTCTTGAGTCCTTTTTTTTCTGTTGAATACTTACTCTACACTGGCTGAGGATCCTTGCTTGGCTGCCCACATTCACGTATGATGAACTAGAATAGGTGTCTGGAGTGACTTTTCTTTGCAGATGTAAGTCTGGTGGCAGGTTAGAGTATCATCCAATAAATGTTCATTCCCTTACCTGCTAGCCTCCGTGAAGGAAACCTGATCCCTGTTGTGTCCCCTCTCCTCTGGGGCGTCCTCCCCGGCGCACAGGAGCTGCTGGCACTCAGTTCTCCTTCAGCTCTGCTGCTGGGGAGACCAAGTTGAAACAGGACCTGCCAATGTCACCCTCTACTAATTACCATGTCCTTAGCTAAGAAAACGTATCTTCCTAAAGCATATCTATATGATATTCCCTTATGGTCACAGTTTCCTAACAAAAGAAAA